>JAKTTS010000001.1:0-149719 GCA_030560485.1 Ascoidea tarda (nom. inval.) | reverse complement strand
TTGGGGGTAATTGCATAGACGATTGTTGCAATGGCATCATATTTGGATTTGGCGCATAATTCTGTAAAGGTGCAAACTGCTGTTGTTGTTGAATATGAGGCATTGGCTGAGAAAACTGGTCTGATTGATTTGGAAATAACTGGAATGATGGATTATTATTGCTAAAATTTATGTTTGAGTTTTGGTCGTTACTTGTTAATGGAGGGTTAGAGACAATGTTACTCAAGCCCAAGTTATTATTTAAATTATTAATATTGCTGTTAATGGTATTAATTTTATTGTTGTTATATGGGTTATAGGGATTTGAATTTGGAGGATTTTCAGAAGGTGGGATATTGGGTGTCGCTTTGGGAATATAAGGATTGTTTGAAACATTCGAAACAATTAAGTTTTTAGCTGGAAATGCTTGAGGGTTTGGAGATAAATTTTGTGATAGTAATTGCTGATCTAGGGAATTAATTGGAACTTGGTTAAACTGGAGATTTTGATTTTGATTTTGATTTTGGTAAAGTGGTTGAGGTACTAAGGAAGGAGGAGAAGGAAGAAAATTTTGCTGCTGATTGGAAATAATTGGGGCATTAAAATGGAAGCTAGTTTTTCTCGAGTTTTGTTTGAAAGAGTTTTTTGGCAAAGGTAGAGGCAATTCTCCAAAAAAGGAGTGTTTTTTTCTTAAAGACTGAGTTGGCAATTTTGGAGAAGTGAAATTGCTTTGAGTATTATATTTGGAAGGTGAGGACATGGGGATATTTTTATTCGTGAAAATAGGAATGGGTGTATTGTTATTGTTATTGTTGTTGAAATTTGAAAGATTGGAATTATTCGTATTTGATCTTGATCTTGAATAAGCTGGAGAATTAAAATTACGGACTGGTTGTTTTTTCATAGCAGTTGATATGATATCGATTGGAAAATCGTAAGCATCCGATTTAGTTTTATTTACTTTATTTGAAACTCTCAATGATTGATTATTGAGAATGGGCGACATGTTATTGATAATAGGAGATCTATTGTTAAGAGTGGGTGACTTATTGATCGAAGGATTATATTTGTTTTCGTTAGGGGAAGAGATTTGGGAACTTTTTTGGAAAGCA
Organism: Ascoidea tarda (nom. inval.); assembly: GCA_030560485.1. NCBI lineage: Eukaryota > Fungi > Ascomycota > Saccharomycetes > Ascoideales > Ascoideaceae > Ascoidea > Ascoidea tarda (nom. inval.). Next base: position 148,628 of record JAKTTS010000001.1, on the reverse strand, counting down.
GTGGTTTTACCATTTCCATTGTAATCATCATCGTTGTCATCATCATCGTCATCATCGTCATCATCAAAAGCGTTGGCTAAAGCTAATAACGCTAGTGATTTAGATAGGTCTTTTTCGGTTTTAGAGGTGGTATTACTTGTAGTAGAATTGATATTGTTTGTGGTGGAATTGGTATTGCTTGATGGTTGATTTTGGGTGCTAGCATTAGTATTATCATCATCGTCGCTGTTATCAATTGAATCATGATCGTTGAAGATTTTAGTCATATTTTCGTTAATTTTAGTTTTATTAATTTTACTAATTTTATTTTTATTATTTTCAGTAGTCTTATTTTCATCAATTTCATTAGTTTTATTTTGATTTGGAAATTCATTCTGATGAATTTTATTAAAAAAATCGTTATCACTATCGTTATTATCATTATGATCATTGTTATTGTTATTTTTATTGTTATTTTGGTTTGTTTCAAATTTTGATTCAGTTTTATGAATAGTACTAAAAAAATCTTCCTCACTATTAGTGGAAAAGATATCGTTTTGATTAACTAAGTTATTTTGATCATTTAAATCAATTAGATCATTTTGATCATCTAAATCAATTAAATCATCTTGATTTTTGGTATGATTTGGGATATCATTAACAAATTCAGAACTATTAGCATGAGATTTGTGAATTTGATTAAAAAAATCATCGTCATTATCATTGGATAAACTATTGTTAGTAGGATTATCTAAGTTTTTGTTTTTGTTTTGGATTGAATTTAAAGTAGAGGGATGATCGCTTTGATTGGGGATTAACTGAGAGTTGATTAATTTGGAAAAATCATCGATATCTGAATCTGAATTTTCGTTATTATTATGGATATTGTCATTCTGATTGGGTTGATTGGATTGATTGTTTGGGAAAGAGAGGAAATGGCTAGTAATATGATCATCTTTTGTAGGAGAAGAAGAGTTTAGTGATTCCATGAAGTTTGATAAACTTTTTTCGTTTTTCTTATGTGTTGAGATGAATTTGTTGTTTGTATTCTGAGAGTTGATTGTAGTGTTGTTGTCGTTTTCAGTGAAGATTAGCTGGTTGATGTTGCTATCGTCGTTTTCATCCAAGGTGTATTTTGAGGAGGATCTGTTTAGTTGCTTGTCGGAAGAGTTCATTGTGAATGGGATGTGATAGGGTGAAGAAGCTGGTGTTAACAAGACATCTCCAGAGTGGATTGAGCTGGAGGAGTGTCTTTTGAAGATGGTTCTTTGAAGATGGTTCTTTGGAGGTTGAAGAGTGAGTTGTTCACTAACGCTACGGTTTCTTTTTGGTGTGGCGAGCGGTTGGAGCGAGAAAAGAGAGGAGAGGGTTTTAAAGGGTTTAGAGGCGAGATTCAAGTGTATTATTGAACAAGATATATATTTACATAGTCATATTATAGGGAGCGAATATTTAGAAAGAAAACAAGATGGGCTAGAGGATACGAGTAACCAAGCCTGTGCCAACGGTTTTGTTGCCTTCTCTGATGTTGAAACGTTGGCCAACTTCGACAGGAGTAGGGTGGACGAGAGAACAGACCATTTCAGTGTTGTCTCCAGGCTGGATCAATTGTGTGTTGTCAACGCCCTCAGGGAAGGATAGAACAGCAGTGACATCGGCAGTTCTGATGTAGATTTGGGGTCTGTAGTGTTCCCCGAAACCAGTGTGTCTGCCACCTTCGTTTTTGGTCAAGATATACAAGGAGGCTAGGAACTTTGTGTGGGGGTTGACAGTGTTAGGTTTGCAGACGACCATTCCTCTCTTGACGTCGTCTCTCTTGATACCTCTTAAAAGCACACCAGCGTTGTCACCAGCCATGGCCTTGTCCAATTCCTTCTTAAACATTTCAATACCAGTGACAGTGGCCTTGATGGGCTTGTCGTTGTGGCCCACAAGTTCGATTTCTTCACCTTTTTTCAATTCACCTCTTTCGACTCTGCCAGTAACAACAGTACCTCTACCAGAGATGGAAAAGACGTCTTCGACAGGCATTAGGAAAGGTTGTTCAAGGTCTCTTTGGGGGGTTGGGATGTAGGTGTCGACAGCATCTAGTAAGGCTTGGATTCTCTCAGCACCAATGTCAGGTCTTTCGCCTTGGAGAGCACAGAGAGCAGAACCAAAGATGATGGGAGCGTTGTCGCCGTCAAAACCGTATTCGGTGAGCAAGTCTCGCATTTCCATTTCCACCAATTCCAACATTTCTTCGTCTTCGACAGCATCGATCTTGTTGACAAAGACCACAATGTGCTGGACACCAACTTGTCTGGCCAAAAGCAAATGCTCTCTGGTCTGGGGCATCTGACCGTCGGAAGCAGCAACCACAATAATGGCACCATCCATCTGGGCAGCACCGGTGATCATATTCTTGATATAATCAGCGTGACCGGGGCAATTTCCAATAATCACAGGACGCGATACAACTAAAGCAGAACCATTAAGCTGTTCAAGAACTCTTTGTGTAATTATTAAACCATTAGGAACACGAACGCACCAGACACGACCAAAGTAGTTATCAACACGTTTGACGTCCTTTGAGATGTCGAGAACAGGACGGGAGTTTTGCTCACCAGGTGCTGTACTGTCAAGTTCACTATAGTTAACAGACCAGACATCAGATTTTGCAGGCACAGGCTTGAATTTGTTCTTTTTCTCACTAGATAATTCATTATACGCAGCAATGGTGATAGATGTTGATTCATTACCTTGATTCTCTTTGACGTAAGCACTAATAGTTCCAGCGGGATATTTCAAGTCAAATAAAGCAGAATAACCAGCATTGAGAAGGGCATGAGTCAATTCATCGCGAGCTTTGATTGAAGATGTATAAAGAATTTTGTTGTTATCAATAAGATCTCCATTAGCAGTACGATATCCTTCAATAACAGCACGAAGTTGTTCACGGTTAAGGTCGGAAACCCATGGGGCAAACCACTTGGTTGACTCAGACAAATTTTCTTTTGACGATGCTGAACTGGAGCTGCCGTACTCTTGTTTAAAAAAATCAAACCATTTCTTATCAGAGATTTGGGGAGCATTGCTTAGAGAGCCATCACCGAGCCAGTAACCATAAGACTCCAAGAAAGGGATAATCTGGTTTTCTTTGAGGCCAAGCGCAGTAACAAAAGAAAGCTCTGGTTTCCCTTCTACATAAACACCTTCTTCAGCAACAGCCAAAAAACGGACATTCTTTTCCCGAAGATCTTCAGCAATAGTTCTAGCTTTATATTTAGCATATGAAGTTGAAACAGCAGCATCACCTAGTTGCACAAACATATCATGATTTTCGGTAACAAGTAAAGAAACATTTCTGCCAAAGTCCTTGAAAGTATCATCTTCGTTTATATTGGTATCAGAAAATCCAATCATTTTGTGGTTAGCAGCTTCCTTGACAATTAATTCTTCACCACGAACATACTCAATTTGCTTAGTTTCCTTGTTATAAGATCCAATCAAAACATCATCCCAGTTCTTCTTAACTTCGTCAAGAAACAAAAAACCCTTATTAGTCAAGATACGCATATCCTCACTGAGACAGTCAACGTGAGAGTAGTGTCTAGTGTCAGTTTCGTACTCAACGTGAGCAGAGGAGATAGTGATACCTCTGGCCCGTTCCTCAGGAGCCTTGTCAATGGAAGCGTAGTCCAAGAAATCGGCGCCACCTTTGGCAGACAAGTACTTGGTGATGGCAGCAGTTAGGGTCGTTTTACCATGGTCGACGTGGCCTATGGTGCCGATGTTGACATGGGGTTTGGATCGATTGAAGGTAGCCAACGAGCGAGAGAGAAAGAAGGGAAGGGGAAAGACAGTTCTCGAGAGGGCGGTTCGCGAGATAGCAGGAGCAGCACGAGCAGCACAAGCAGCAGCACGAAGCGCTCCAACAAGGGGAGTTTCGAGAATCATGGCGCAGGGAGAAGAAGCAGGAGCAGCAAAGGAAGCAAAGCAGAGAGCGAGAAGAAGACCGACTTCAGCACAGATAAATTTTCATGTGCGGGCTCCAAACGCGGTCAGGTGCTAGGCACGGGAGCAGAGGAGACGAAGAAGCACAAGAAGCACAAGAAGCACCGGCAGCACAAGAAACACCGGCAGCAGATGGAGGAAGACGATTGCGAGGACATGCACCTGGTCAGAATTGCTGTTGTGGGATGTGCCCACAGCTCGCTCGACATGATCTACAGTGCCATCAGAAACAATGCTGCCCACTCCAAGAAGATGCCCCAGTTGTTGTTGGTCAATGGCGACTTCCAGGCAACAAGAGACAGAGATGACTTGGACTCTCTCAGCTGTCCTCCCAAATACAGGCGTTTTGGAGACTTCAAGGACTACTACCTGGGCAAGAAGGAGGCCCCTGTCTTGACGCTTTTCATTGGGGGAAACCACGAATCCTCTCGCTACTTGAGCCTGTTGAAATTTGGTGGTTTTGTTGCCAAAAACATCTACTACTTGGGCAAGTCCAACGTCCTCTGGTTCAAAGGCCTCAAAATAGCTGCCATTTCCGGAATCTTCAACGACAGAGACTACATGAAAAACGATTTCGAATCCTTTCCTTTGAATCAATCCGATCTCAGATCAGTTTACCACACACGAAAATTGGACTATTTGAAATTGCTCATCTACAACCAACTAATCCTATCCAACAACCAAATCGACAACTCAAATGACCCAAACAACCCCAACAAACAAAACACTCATCTCGATATCATGCTAAGTCATGACTGGCCACAATCCATCGAACAACATGGCAATCTAAATCGCTTGCTAAGACTAAAACCGTTCTTCAAATCTGACATCTCAAACAACAATTTGGGCTCTCCCTTGCATTTAAACCTACTAAAAATATTAAAACCAAAAAATTGGTATAGTGCTCATTTGCATGTCAAATTTGATGCCACTTTCCTTCATTCAAATAAAAACAATACTCTTAATCAAAACATTAATAAAAATGATAACCAATATAAAAGAAGAAAATTAGACGCTGATACCAAAATTGAGAATAATGATGAAATAAACCTAAATTTATTAAATGAAAATGAAATAAAAGCCGAAAATGATGAAATAAATCTTGATCTCTCTGAATTATCAAACGATAATCAACTTCATAACAATCATAACGATAATGTTCTCCCACTTCTCTTGAATGATACAAGATTCACTCAATTTCTAGCCCTAGACAAAGTCCTCCCCAGAAGAACTTTCATCCAGTTTTTTGACATCAAAATCAGCCCAAAAAACAAAAACCACTTCTCAACGAACAACAAAATAAAAAAATTCAAAAACAACTTAATCCTTGACCCTGATTATATCAAAATTCACATTCTATTCAACAACTTTATCCAATCTTCTTCCTATTACTCAAAACTATCCTCCTACGACATCCTAAACTTAAACTCAAAAAATCTAATAGCTCTAATCAACGAAGCTGTCTCTTACATTCAATCCAACATCAACAACAAAACATCTTTCCAGCTTGATGATCTAGTAATCAACAAAAACGACTACAAACTCAACTACTCCAATAATGATCCTAATAAAAACCCTCTAAATCCCCAGTCAATCAACTATTGTCAAAAATTCGGTATCGACTATGATCAATTCACTTACTGATTTACTAAATCAAAACTTCTATATCTTCATATTAATTTTGTAATATAATTATCTTAACTCAATCAATATAATTTATTCATTTTATAAATATAAACTATATAATTTCTTTCTTTGTCTCCTTTTAATCGATACTATAACTTATAAAAAAATATAAAAAAAACATAAAAAACATAAAAAACATAAAAATGACTAATAATTTTCCATTATAAATTATTTTCTCTCATTTATTTCATAATTTCATATTCAGTGTTCAATAGTCAATGGTTTGATTAATTCAATTTAGTTCATTTATAATTTTTTTTACTTTTTTAATTTTCATATTTTCATATTTTCATATTGTTTGTTCATATTCTTTTTTCTGTAATATTTTAGTTTTCTGATAATAATTTCAGTAAAGCTTGTTAGCTTGTTAAATAAAATAATGATTGGATTATGTATATAAATAATGATAAAATGTTAAAAATTATATGATATGAAAAACAAAAGGACAGAAAAATAAAAAGAAATTATAGAAAATTAGAGAAAGAAAAAAAAACATAAAAATTTCTAAGACAAAATCAACCAAATAACAATCTTTTTCGTTTTTTTTTTTTGTAAAAAAGCAAATCAATAAACAGTAGGATAATAAAAAAATAAATAAAACTTAAAAAGTTAACTTTTTTTTTCCTAAAAGAAAAAATAAAAAAATACAAATTTAGCTAATACAAAAAAAAACAGGGTCAACATCAAAAAAAATTATAAATCAGAAATTTAAAATAAAAAAAAGAATTTGACAAATTTAAAAATGAAGGATAAGAAAAAATAAAAATAAAAGAAAAAAAAAATTGTAAAAAGATACAAAATGATTAATGAAATTGAATATTTTAAGAAAAAAAAAATATATTTATAGTAAATAAAAAAATCAGAAAACAAAAAAAAATAAAAAGACAAATAAATAAAACAAAAAAAAATTATTAAATCATTAATTTGTTCTAAAAAAAATTGACTTTTTTCTAAGAAAACTATTTCTTTGATGGAGCTAAATCAGCTTTTGGAGCAGCAACAGGTGTTGAAGCTGCTTCAGTTTTGAGAGCAGCAGCAGGTTTGGAAGCAGCGGCGGGTTTGGAAACATCAGTTTTTGTTGAAGATTTTGATTCTGGAGTATGCTCACTCTCAGATTCAGATTCAGATTCAGAGTGAGAATCTTCGACTCTTGAGTCGATAGCAACTTGGACTTTAATTTCTCTGTTGTTTAATTTTTCACCATTGAATTCTTTAATAAATTTGAGTTGTGTTTCTTCATCTTCAAATCTAACAAAGGCAAAACCTCTACCTTTAATTATTTTGTTGTGTTTTCTCAAGTAGAAGAGTTGTTTGAAGGGTAATTTTCTTGTTGGGACTTTAATCCAAACAGGGTTGTAGCCCTTTTCTTTGAGGATTGATTTTAATCCAGCTTTATTCAAGTAAAAATCGACATTTGAGATGTAAACGGTAGTCTTTGATGGAACACCATCTTCTAGAGGGGTTGATTTGTTTAAAGGTTTTGGGCCATTTTGGTGAGATTTTTGTTCGGATGATTTATTGAAAGGTTTAAAGGGATTTGATTTGTTTTGATGAGATTTCTTTGTAGTGGCGGGAGAAGAATTTGAGTCAGAATCGTAATCAGAATCAAGATCGGAACCAGAGGTTATGTCAGAATCAGTGTCCTTTTTGAAAGATGTTGGTTTTTTTTGGTTTTTATTAAAGGATCTAGTTTTTTTCTTGGTTGGGTCAACGGGTTTAACATTTTTAGGTTGAGCTTTTCTAATGTAAATATATCTATTATTGAATTCGGTGTTGTCGAATTTTGAGACTAAAGAGTCAATATCGTCTTTATTTTGCAAGTTTATGAAGGCATAACCCTTTGATACAACTCTGTTGTACGCTCTTCTTTTAGGGATGTCAACCTTTTCAATTTTGAAATCTTGAAACAATTCTAGTAATTCTTCTTCAGTGGTTTGGTAATCAACATTACCAATATAAAGACGAGAATCCAAGTTGACATCGGAATCAGAAGAGTGTGCATCAGAAGCTGGAATAGATGAAGAAGATGAGGAAGAAGCAGGAAAAGTGGTAGTGGTAGTGGAGGGTTTAGCTGGAGAAACAGACTTTTCGGTTTTTGGGACAGTTGGAGCAGCAGCAGGAGTAGAAGAAGCAACTGGAGTTGAAGCTTTAGCAGGGGAAGCTGGAGCTTTGGCTGGAGCCTTAACTGGAGCCTTAACTGGAGCAGTTGATGCTTTGGCTGGAGCAGCTGGGACTGGAGTAGAAACAGGTTTAACTGGAGCAGAAGTTGGAGCAGCTGGAGCAGCAGGTTTAGCTGGAGCAGTAGTTGCTGGAGCAGTAGTTGCTAGTGGAGTGGCGGTCTTAACTGGAGCTGGAGCAGCAGGTTTAACTGGAGCAGTAGTTGCTGGTGGAGTGGCGGTCTTAGCTGGAGCTGGAGCTGGAGCAGTTGAGTTGGTTGCAGTAGCCATTTTTCGGTATGAGCTGAATTGAAATAGTCAAAACTATTAATTGAGTGAAACTAGAGAAGAAAGAGAAACGGAAAGGAAATCGTTAAAAACCAGAAAGATAATTGAAGAAAAAACAGTAATTAAAATTAATTATCAGGTAGTTGTTTTAGATTGTTGTGTAAAAAGAAAAAGAAGTACCACAAGTATCAAATATATTTTAGGATTTATAAAATTTATACAATTGTTTTGTTTTAAATAGTTTTTTTTGGACTTTGTTTACTTTAAGCTCTAATTTGAAGATACTTAATTGAGAAATTGAATTAAATTAATAAAATTATTTGTACAAAATAATTGAGAATGAAGATTGATTTGAAATTAGTTGATGGAATTAAACAAAATTTTCTTTTGCTTTTTGTTCAATTTTTTTTATTGTTTTTTTTGAATGCGATGAAAAAGACAAGTTTAAAATTGAAAAATTTGCGGTGGTCACATGCACATTCCCGGCAGCGGCGGGAGAAATATCTGGAAAGAGTATGAGATCTCGTGATCTATGTTTGTGCAATCCCCAAGCAGATGGGAGAACGCGGGCATTTGCGTGTGGCACCACAGTGGAAACTTCCAGAAAACACAGCAAGCATGGCTCTGCATACAGCGGCGTGGTTCTGCATGACCCACGGATGCAGAATAGAGCCAGCACTGTGGAACCTCTTTTGCTGTTTCTGCTGTTTTTGCTGGAAAATGGAAGAAATTGAAAGAAAATCAAATAACAATCAAAGAAAAGAAAAGTGTAGAATAAGAATAAAAGTACCGGTGCATTGTAAAAACAAGATAAATATAAATAAAAAGTGTATAAAGAAGATGTGTTGGGAATTGATACAACAAGGATGGGAAAGTATTAATGAGTAGAGTCGTGCTTTGTGTTTGAGTTTAGTTGATTTTATTGGTTTAGTATATGTTCAAGTTGATTAGATTCATTATCTATTTCAATTTATAAAACAATCTTGGAGCTGCACAATCGTTGAGACAGTGGTGCAAGTGGAAGAACTCTTCAATGCAGTCTTCTTTGTATTCCTTTTGGTCGTAGTCTTCTTCTTCCATTTCTTTGGTTACTCTTTCAACACACTCATGGTAATGATGCAACAATGGTTTGCAGCTAGCAGTTTCAGAACACTTACTTCTCAAAGTGTCAAATTGGTCTTGTGCTTCTTCTTCTTCATCTTCATCGTCGTCGTCGTCTTCCTCTTCCTCTTCTTCGGCTTCTTCACTAGCTTCAACTTCTTCTTCTTCTTCTTCCTGCTTGCAATGACGTGAAATGTTTCACTGTATATTAGTAAATTGGTCAAATCAACTCAATCTGTGCCGGCATCCATCTCTTAATTTCCAAAAAATCGGCAAAATACAATCTACTTACTTCTTCAGCGTAGGCTGTTGGTAACATTGATTCTAATAAATCCTTTAAAAATTCCATTTTCAATTATATTGTATTATGATATTAAATTTATGAGGTCTTTATATTATAAGTATATTTTAACAGCCCTGTGTATACTACGATGTTTTGTCGATGAGTATCCAAGATTAATCACAATTTCGATAAATATATATCTCTGATCGTATTGCACCAATTTTATTTTTCACGATTAGTTGATAAATTATTCAACTGCACCAAAAACCGTTCCTCCATCACTAATTTCAATAATACGCGATTTTATTGGTTATCTCGAAAGTGCTCAATTACCCTGAACATGCTCCTTCCTATAAAAGCAACTCCCATATTAGGAATTTCCTTATAAAAACAAGACAAGATCACATGCTCTTTCTGCAGCATCAGTATTTTGCAGTATGCATATACATACGTATAACTGTACAGCATGCATATGCCCTATTGGTCCTTAAAGCCCTGTATGCATTCCCGTGACTGGATCCATGCTCGCAACGCAAACACTTGCATGTGACTGCGTTCACGGGCTAAAACATCCTGCATACACCAAAACTCCATTTTATGGAAACTTTCAAAAATTTCAATATACCTCTTCATTATATCCATCAAGATTATCTAAAGAGGTTCGTTTCCTTTGGTTTTTTTCTATCCACACAACAAGACAAATTTATAATAAACAATGGGTATGTTTAATGGCTCTAGCTTCCTCTGATTTTTCATTTGATTCTTCATCTTAATTCTGCGAATTCCTATATTATTGTCATTTTATTATTTAATTTCTCTTATTCACTTTCTTGGATTTTAAACGTTTAAATTGAATCAATAAATGTCGAACTTCACTTCCAATTTGATAAAAAGAATAATTACATTAATATAATTATAATCATAATCATAATCATAATTTTGTTTATATCTATATTCATATTCATAATCTTAATTATATTGATAATCGCAATCACAATTTTAAACCATTTGATGTTAGTTCAAAATTTTAATTCTTATTTAAAAAAACGAAATAATGTTTAATTTATATTTAAACTAAAAAAACCATTTATTTTATAAATTTGATTAATCCGTTTTTCTCTGGTTTAATCTTTTTAACTATTAATCATTATTCAATTGAATACGATTAAAACCAAAAAAACTCCATAAAATCAAAAAAAAAAAAAAAAAAAAAAAAAAAAAAAAAAAAGAAAAAAAACATTGAAAATTTTAGTAATAATTTTCGAAAAGAATCATTTCAATATTAAAAATTTTAGCTTGATTTATTTGTAGGAGTTTAATTATAAATTAAAGCAAAAATTAAAGCAAAATTCAACTTTGTAATTGAATTATCTATCATAAAATGCAGTCTGTTTTAATTTTAAATGGTTTAATTGTTAATAAAAGTTTATTGTCATTCTACTTTATTTTTTTATTTATTCAATTATTAGAAGGTTCAAAATAATATTGATTGAATAACTAAATCAACTCAAAAACCAATGTTTTCAATTTTGCGTTATATTTTGAATTCGGATCAATATATCAATTTGCAGAGTCATTTGAAACTTTGATTTTTATGTTTATTTTAATTTTTTTGTTCATTTTACTAATAATATATCTTAAAGGTCGTGTTATTCGTAACCAAAGAAAAGGTGCTGGTTCAATTTTCCTTTCCCACACCAGATTGAGAAAAGGTGCTGCTAAATTAAGAACTTTAGATTACTCTGAACGTCATGGTTACATTAGAGGTTTAGTCAAGAAAATCATTCATGATCCAGGAAGAGGTGCTCCATTAGCTGAAGTCATCTTCAGAGACCCTTACAAATATAAATTAAGAAAAGAAATCTTCATTGCCAATGAAGGTATGTACACTGGTCAATTTATCTACGCCGGTAAAAATGCCTCTTTACACGTTGGTAACGTTTTACCTTTATCTTCTGTTCCAGAAGGTACCATCTTATCTAACGTTGAAGAAAAAACTGGTGACAGAGGTGCTTTAGGTAGAACCTCTGGTAACTACGTTACTGTCATTGGTCACAACCTCGACGAAGGTAAAACCAGAGTAAAATTACCTTCTGGTGCCAAAAAAATATTGTCTTCTTCTGCTAGAGGTGTCATTGGTGTCGTTGCTGGTGGTGGTAGAGTTGATAAACCATTATTGAAAGCTGGTAATGCTTTCCACAAATATAAAGTCAAGAGAAACTCATGGCCAAAGACCAGAGGTGTTGCTATGAATCCAGTCGACCATCCTCATGGTGGTGGTAACCATCAACATATTGGTAAAGCTTCAACTATTTCCAGAGGTGCTGTTCCAGGTCAAAAGGCTGGTCTTATTGCTGCTAGAAGAACTGGTTTGTTACGTGGTACTCAAAAGACTGCTGATTAATTTATTTAATATTAATAATGAATATCAATAAATATAATCTTAAGTATTAATGTATTAATTTTGTAATTTACATTTTTATTTGTTTAGAAATGTTTACGTATGTTTTAATTAATTTATCTCATATCTTATGTACTGTACTGAGCTATTCTGTTGTCATTTTTTTTTTTTTAAAATTAAATCCACAATTATTTATTCGCCTTTTTTGAAAACTGATGTAAGTGAAATTAAAACAATCAAAAAAACTTAATATTAATATAAAAACAAAAACTAATAAAATCTATAACAAAAACTAGAATGAAAACTAGAATAAAAACTAAAATAAAAAATAAAATTACTGTTAACTAAAAATAAAAAATAAAATGCTTTGTTGAAATAAATATTTTCACAATTTCTTAAGAACATAAAAACCAAAAAAAAGATTTAAATAAAAATTAAAATTAAAATAAAAACAAAAGAAGAAAAAAAAAAAAAAAGTACATTAATCGGTTAACCATCTAAAACACATTATTTATCATCCATTGCTCAGGTCTTACTACTTCGTAATTGAATTTCTTATATATGATGTTTTTCATTTTAGTAGTATTATAATTATGGAAGACTGATTCAAGATTTCCATAAAAATCATTTTCCTCTGATGTTAACAATTTAAATTCTTCTGCATGATTCAAATAATAGTCCTTATAGTATTTAAATTCTTCCCTTACCTTTTCATCAAAAGCATAGCATAATTTGCCCAACTTGATTTCTAAATTAGACGAAGAAAAGTCATAATCATCTTGATCATATATAATAATATCTTCCAATTCATCAGCAGTTACCGAAGCTGCATTTTCTGGCTGTTTATTCATCAATTCTTTTAATATGGTTTTGTATTTGCTAAGACTAACAGGGCATGTATCCTTTGGTACCCACATCTGTAAATAAACAAAATATTTGTGTTCGTGAAATACTCTTCTGAAAAACACATTATCTGAGTATTCGATAACCAAATTTCTTACAAAATTTCTTGGTAAATAAGCCAATGAATTTTCAAAAAATGTTGGAACCAATGGGAAAATTGTGTTTTTATCATAAAAATGATTGTTCTTGCAATGAACAGCATCTTTGAACATCACGTTAATATCTGTATCTAAAATTTGTTTTTGAGTCTTATTTGTAGTATTATTAGATTCATATTCAATCAATTGATTTTTCACAGGCGCAAACAATTCTCTAGCAACTGAAAGAATCATATCTTGTTTCGAAATAAGCTTGTTGTTTTTGATTTCAGGAGTATATCTGATACCTTGGAAAAATTTGTTATACATAAGAGATTTGAAGATTTTAGAATATGAATGGTCATCATGGCTCGATAATAATTGTGCTTTTATATCTAAATTATCTTGAGCTGATGATATAAAATCACTTAACGCTGTAATATCTATATAGACACCAGATTGAATATCAATTAATCTTGCATCAATGTGATTTAAAAACTGGTTTTGATAGTTATTTCTATTCACAAAATTTTCGTTGATCTCGAAATAATAACCTCTAAACCCTAATTCAGCATTGGTATCAATACTGAATTTGATATTTTTACCATCCTTTAATTCCTGATCAATATCCGAGTAATCGTACACAATAGTATTATTCAACGTTTTGGCCAACTTATAAAGTGATTGAATAGGTAGTTGAACATCGAAATCTTGGTCCCATGGCAACGCAAATCCATTGAAAAACCATCCAATAACTGGTCCATGATTCAACCAAGTTGGCACATCAAATTGATTGCATAAATTGAACCACACTCTTATCAATCTATGAAGTATAGTCAAATGGTCATTTGGGTCTGTATAAGTTACTTCTTGAAAAAATCTCCAATCGTAGTGATCAAGCGAAAATTTACGGACACTTTGTAATCCAAAATATCTTGTCTCTTGAAATGGGAATTTTTTTGCAGTTTTAAAGAATAGTTCTTTTAAATGACTGATTTGCTCATAATCATAATCATCATAATACTCATGATTTTGATTTAATTCTTCAAAACCATTTTGGTATTCTTTTGTATTTGGTTTTTGAATCTCCATTTGGGAGTTGATTTCAGAATCAAGATTATTGTCAACAATCAGATCTTTGTTTGAATAAATTTCGTCATTAAGCACAATATTTTCAATTTCCTTTTCCATTGGTTCTTCTCTTCTCATTTTTTTTTTGTTTTTCTCTCTTTTGGTATTTGAATTAGCATCAAAGCCATCTGAATCTTTATAATCTTTATCCAAATTATCCTTTAAAGATTGTTCACTTTTTAATTCCTCTTGAGCAGCTTCATCAAGATGAGTAACTTCAGTTGATATGTTGATTTTTACATTTTCAAAATCAACAACTTGCGATAAGTTATCAAATAAATTAATTTGAGTGGAAAATTCATTTAAATTTTGAAATTCCTTTTTAATATTCCAGTCAAATATATTTATGGAATAATTATAGAGATTCAAATTTGGATGAAAACCATTTTTGATATTGCTAACCAAAAAAGGTTTTTTAAAAATAAAATCGTAATTATCCTTCAAGATGTCAACTTCAAACTTTTCAAACGATTTTTGATTATTTGAAGGTGCTGGCTCAGAATTAAAGGAAAACAAATGATTTAGTTTTTTAACCTCATGATAAGATGAAATACCCTTGATTAATAGATTAGCAACATTTTCATTAACAAATGATTTAAAATCGGGATTTTTATCAAGATTATCAAGATTATAATTTTCATTATCATTTTCATTATAATATTTGAATTTATCATTTAAAAAAGTCATTACTTTTAAGTTGTTATTTATGAAAATGGAAGTTAAATTATCAAGATAAGAATTAAAAATGTTTAAATTTTGTATGGTTAAATCATTTTTAGGATCCTCGACAGTTATAGTTGGAATAATTAAAGTTTTTTTTGTAGAAGATTTTTCATCTTTCAATACGTTTAGTAGGATGATATTCTTTGGAGAAGGAAATGAAGTCAAACCATATATTATTGAATATAAAGTTCTAAAATCTAATCCTTTTTGACCAATGGTATATTGGTCAAATTTTTTCACTATTTTAAAAGGCAAGTTGTAAGTATTATTTTGAGAAAATTCTAAAGGTTGACAATTATCTTTGATTAGAGAATAAATTTCTTCATCATTTAAAATATCATCATAATGTAAAAAATTATAGCAATCCATATTTTGAAGAATGACTTTATTAAACAAGGGATGCGTTTGTAATCTTCTTGAGTAATTTAAAAGCATGTTCCAATTAAAAGGAAGTTTGAAATCATTTGACAATTTTATTATGTTGTTGTTGATATCGTTATTTGATAAATAATTTGAAACAAGATTTTGGTTTATCAAATATAGCCAAAAGGAAGGTAATAATCTTGGATCGAATTTATTGAAGTTTTTAAAAGTATTGAAATAATTTTCTAAAGTATTTGGTTTGTTTAAATTATCATAATTTGATATGAATAAATTATTTAGAGATAAAAAAGATCTAATTCTTTGATTTTTCTTTGAATTTATATTAAAATAGTTATTATTTACAATCTTTGAGCTAAAATCATTCATCAAAGATTTATATTTTATGATAGTGTTGTAATTCAAATTTGGTAATAAATTATTTAAAAAAATTGAATTTTGATTGAAAATCCGATGAAAATTTAAATTTGTAGAAGATGTTTTTTTACCAATTTTGTTTATATTTAATAAAATGCTATCGGATATCTTTTGATGACTATTTAAATAGTCGATAGAATCTTCATTTGAAAAATCACTCAATTCATGATTATCAGTTCCAACCAAGATATTAAAATTATATGTGACAGAATCCTGATTATCCACTGTTATTTCGGTGGTATCTAGATTGCTAATATCGTTAAGGCTATCTGCATTTTCATCGTTATCAGCATTATTATTATTAATGTGGTTTTTAAGATCTATTATATTAACAAGATTTTGGTTATTTTGATCGGATTTTCGATCCCCATTTTTTATATACAAGGAGTTATCATAGTAGGACTGGTCATTTGAAACATAGAGATAATTTATAGAAAGGACTATGATACAAAATATGGCCAATAAAATAAATAATTTGAATCTTCTATTGATATTTATAGAGACAAGATGCGAATTGTAAGAAATATTTAGTCTTTTTTTAATCTTTCTAATATTGGAATCGAAAGAATATCGAAATAACATTTGCTGAGTGTTCTTCTGTAACTTGACGATGAGCAGTATCCTGAAAGATATCCTATTTATCTATTTTGTTTATAGGCAGTCAGCTATAACCAGATCACCCAGATTACTCTTCAACTCTCTGTTGTTCAATATCAGCGAAAGGCCATGTTGAGAGCTGCTCAAAGTCAATACAAGTTCAATTACGGGCTATTGTTTACTTTTGACACCGGAATACCACCGGAATACCACCGAATGACGTCGTGCTGCCTGATTCTAAACATCCACCCTATAGTTATGCACGGTTTTTGCGTGCCGACGAGCGCAGTGCTCAAACGCGCTCAAATGTTTTTAAACGCAGGTACATGTTTTTAAAGGCGGGTATCGGCATTTGCATTTCTGTTGTTTGAAACGGAATTGTTTGTTGATTATTATTTAGGAAATAAATGGTGCGTTCGCACAAACAGTATCTAAGTGGTATTTAAGCTCCTGCTTAAGTATTTCCAGTAATTCACCCTAATAGGATCGTACTTCGTGGCGAGCAAGTCGTAGGCTTGGATGGCTTTATCCACTGTTGTCTTTGAAGACGAGTAAATTCTTGCCAACAATTCCAAAGCATGGACAGATGAAATGATAAGTTGCACTTCTTCAATATTATCTTGAGCATTTTCATCTCCTTCATTACTTTCAAGTTCAGAAATTTTATCATCTTCAAAATTGGAATATTTCAAACTTAGACCTTTCAAATTGTTAATGTCTAAATTGAACTTTTCATAGATACCAATTAAATAGTTCCAGGAACTTTGGTTTTGAGGAGCTAATTCAATTGCATTTTCAGTAAACTTCAATTCCTTTTGTAAAACCAATCCATTAATTATTCGTTTACCGTCTTGTTCGGTATAGTTATTAGGGTTGTTAACAAGTAAAAAAAATCTAAAATTCCAAGCTGAATTGTTTCTAATATCACTTTTTAGCAAAATATTAATAAAACTAAGATTTTTGTCACTATATAACTTGAAATGTTTAGTTAACCAAGTTCTATATGTCCAAGAATGGTAATTTTTAGAGTCTTCAATTAGAGATTTATCAATTAATTCAAATTCCTTTTCTATATTATAATCGTCTGAAGATTTTGAAACCAACTCGATGATTAGCAATTGTCTGTAATGCCAAACTTGATAATTTTTAGGGTTTTCTAAAATGATATTTTCGGACCAAATCAATTCATCTTTTATAATCTTATTAGGATTGCTACCGTCCTCCTTATTGGTGCCATTATCGTTATCTTTCCCATGTTCTTCATTGTGTTTGTGGTTAAAAAAAACTATAATATTGTATCTGTATTCCCAAACAGTATAATGAGCAGCACATGTGTTAATAATTTTTTCAGTTAAAGCCAAAGCTCTTTCAGAATACTCATTTTTTGACATAATACCTCTCATGTATCTCATATTTGTCAAATAGTCCTCTGAATATAAAATCCTGCATAATTCTATTTCTGAAGATTCTGGTGGTGGGCATTGAATATCTGTGTAATTATAGGCCTCCATATTTGAATAGTGATAATTATAATCCCAAAAACGTGTATATATATTTGATAAAGAAAAAACCAAACAGTAATTGAAATAACAATACGATAGCAAAAACGACAGTTTATATCTTGTGGTTTCTCCCAAAAGAAAATCATTCAATTGACATTGATCAAAATGGAAATTGTGAGGATCCGTGTCACTGGAAATAGAGCGTACATTATAATTGCATATGAATGCATAAACACGTGTACATTCAAAGCCAGAAAAACGGGTGTGTGTTTTCTTTATGGCTTTGTTCTGTTCCTTTGTATTGCTTTTTGTTGCTCTTTTACTAATGGCTAATAAATTAGAGGAAAACAGTGTCAAATATAGAATTTATTCCTTAAAACAATACAGACTGAAGTTATTATTATACTCAATTTGAAGCTAATTTACAATGCAGAGCTCAATTACTAAAGGTGAACCATCTTTTTGCAAGATCTCCACGATATCCATTGGATTATTATCCAAAATACCAGATTATGTGTTAGATTATAACATTTTTTTCTTTAAAGGTGTCAAAAAGTTCCGAGATGAAGATTCTAAAAGCTCCTCAAGCCCAGTCATAAATGAAATCAAAAGATTAATTTGCAAAAACTCTGTTGATAAATGCGAAAATATCAACTACAATTTAGACGAAAGAACCAAGACTTGTATAATGCATGACAGATTATTAACCTATTTAATATTAGAAAGAAAAAGAAGAGATAAATTTTTGTTGAAAATGTATTTGGATTCTCAATTGAATAAAGATAAAAGTAAAAATCAGAAAAAATCGATTGAAGAAATTGAAAAGGAGTTTTCATGGATCGGATTATTAGATGAGGAACATTTAAATATTGATAATTATAAGATTAAATCTCCAATATATAACTATATTTTAAACAATGAAGACGATTTATTTAAAAATCGAGTTTCTTTTAGAAAATTCTCAATATTACAAAGAATTGAATACAACTTTGAAGAAGAGTTGAATGATGATGATCTCATAGAAAATTTTTGTGATTGTGACGATTTTGATTTTTTTAGGAAATTTAAGTTATCAGGCAACGAGGAGTATGATTATAAGAATATGACCGAAGAAGATATTGAAAAAAGAGAAAAAAAATATGACGAAGTTATCAATGAAATGATGGATAAAGATATCATTCGGATATTGATTCCTTTGGCATCCCAAGTCATTCTCAGTGGAATTGATCTCAACAAGGGCCATACTGATATCAGCTTTACTGAAGTTGAACCTGAGAAAACTTCAACTGTTCTCTAGCTAACAATTTATAGAAAATATTCCAAACCACAGTACTTTTCAAAATAAATATGACAAACAGTCCACCAAAATTTTAGTCAAACTTCAAAAGCCCAAATATAAACCAACTTATATTTTTCAAATGTGATACTTTAACTAAATAATCTATCATGCCTATCATATATAAATAACGAATGGAGGATTTTATTGTTAATTCCCATCTACAGTTGACCTATAATTTGAGGTTGCAAGCTATGTAGAAAACATTTTGCAATGAGAAAACATGTAGGAACCATCTTTAAAAAAACAAACTTTGATGGCTATTAATTGGACCAAAAACCTGATTAATAATACAAATTCTGTAATAATCAATTGATGCTATGAATGCAAAATCAGTGTTAAAATAATTGCAAAGCACATTGGCAGCTGTATTTTTGGTATTTGAGCCCAATTTCGATCTTTCCGTCTTCTGAACGGTTTTTCTCCTGGCTCGGGACTCGAACACACCACTTTTACGGTTGCGTAAATTCAAGTTTGCTTTCCGGTACTGTGGATGTTGGATGGAAATTTATCAGATTTTCATTTGAAGTTGTTTTGATGAGTCAGTTTTTGGTTGAAATTCCCTTTTTGGCATTAAATCAAACTCTATCTCGTACTTATCATATAAATATATATAAAACTTGGAGAACTTTTTCAGCTTTTTTTTTCTTTTTTCAATACATGATTATATGAATATAAATCTTGTTCTATCATCTTTTTGTTTCAATTAATATTAAAAATGGCCTCTTCAGTTCAAGGGTTTATAGAGCTACCTGAATCAAGATATGATTTAAATACTTACACAGGAAGAGTTAGACACTGCTTAGAAATATCGGACCCATTTATGTTGTTGAATACTAAAAATGATATAAAGGCGTCCAGGGATTTGATACAGCA
Organism: Ascoidea tarda (nom. inval.); assembly: GCA_030560485.1. Classification (NCBI taxonomy): domain Eukaryota; kingdom Fungi; phylum Ascomycota; class Saccharomycetes; order Ascoideales; family Ascoideaceae; genus Ascoidea; species Ascoidea tarda (nom. inval.). The sequence goes on along the minus strand of JAKTTS010000001.1, from coordinate 128,795 downwards.
ATATAAAAATGGGATTATTAAAACAATGAGTCCCGAATTATGGAAAGCCAAAAAAATATTAGACTCGACTTTACACCCAGATACTGGTGAGGTTGTTTATTTGCCATTTCGAATGTCCTCCTATGTTTTATCAAATTTGGTTGTGACTGTTGGGATGTTGACTCCCAATCTTGGGACCTTTGGCACATTATTCTGGCAAATCACCAATCAATCATTAAATGTTGCAATAAATACATCCAATGCCAACAAATCCCATCCTTTAACTACACAGCAATTGATAACAAATTATTTCTTAGCTGTTTCTGCTTCATGTTCAGTTGCTTTAGGTCTAAATTCGATTGTTCCAAGATTGAAGAACGTCAGCCAAAACACTAAAACTATATTGGGCAGATTGGTCCCATTTGCTGCTGTGATCTCTGCAGGGATAGTTAACGTTGCATTAATGAGAGGTGAAGAACTTAGAAAGGGCATATCAATATTTAATAAACAAAATAACGAAGAGGTTGGTATTTCCAAAATTGCAGCGAAATATGCTGTTGGGGAGACTGCTTTATCCAGAGTTATAAATGCCACTCCAATAATGGTCATTCCTCCGTTAATATTAGTCAAACTACAAAATGGGTTCTTAAAGGGACGAGGAGTTGGAATGACAACTTTAGCCAATGTTGGATTATATCTAGCCACCTCCTTTACTGTATTGCCACTTGCATTGGGTGTCTTTCCTCAAAAAAGAGAATTGAGTGTCAAGAAATTGGAAGAACGATTCCATAATCTAAAGGACAGGAATGGTAACCCAATCAACTACGTTCAGTTCAATAGGGGGATGTAACAGTAAATAGTCCAACGAAAAGATGGTAAATAGTTGTATTATAAATTCTTTTTTTGTTCTTTTTTGTATATGTTCCCTGATCATCAGATCCTGAACACGGATAGCAAAAACCGCCGTTTGGATGTGCAACAGTTAATTTAAACAATAGATTTTATTTATTTGAATAGATTCATGAAAGACACAACTTTTAAAACCAGTTATTAGTTTCAATTATTAATTTCAATTGAAGTGTAATTTGAACCAGGATAAAATGTCGAATCGCAACAGTATTTCTGCTCAATCAGCCTCTTCAAATTCTCGCTATGCTCCCTCTTCAACAGCTTCTTCCACTTCCAACTCTAATTCAAATATTATTTCCTACAAGAAATCAGGCAAAGTCAAGAATAGCTTGAATGAAAATAGAAGAAAAGCATTAAAGAATTTTTATAAATTAAACCAGACTCAGAATGATAAATCAAACATAAATAAAATAGATAACCTAGAAAAACTAGACAATGTTGACAAAGATTTAGTTTCGGCCAGTAATACCAGTGCCACTGACTCTAATATCGATTATAATAATTTGGAAACCATAGATTTAGAGAAAGAAGAAGACTTGAATGAAATTTTGAAAAACGCTTCAATTAAAGATTTGATTAAGTTTGAAAATGAATTGAATTATAAAATCAACATGTCCAAATCCCTAATAAAAAACATCATTTATAATAACTATTTCGAATTAATTAAAATTAATAAGTTTTTGATAAATTTAGTTAATAACAACAATGAAAACAACAACAATGGTATTAACAAATTCAGTACTGATGCTACTAATTTTAACTTGAATGTGACAAATTTGAATTTTATCAAGACTTCAAATGATTTTAACAACAACGATCATACTAGTAAAGAAAATAGGAGCAAGTTTACAGTTAATAAAGATATAAATAACCTTGACCCCAACGACATAATCAACAATTTAGATCTATTGAGGGAAAGCATTTCAGATTTAAAACGAAATTCACTTGAGCTTTCTAATATTGTTTATATTGATCCAATCAACTTTAATGACCCCAATCTAAAGGTATCGAATCAAGTCACTAATTTGTTGTTGATACAGAATAACGACCCTACTTCTTTTATAGTGCCGGCTAAGAGTTCATCGGTTAATCAGATTAAAAATAGTAACATGGGCAGTAATAAAATCATATCAAATTTTTCAAATAGTACCAAAGTTGATTTAGCGAATAAAAACGGCATGAACACTATCAATAATACTGGGAATAGTAATAATGCCATTAGTGGTAATACCAATCACAAAAGTCATAAAAATAGCAAGGCTAACAGTATGAACAAAAATAGTAATAAAAACAGCAGTTTTGACGAGGATGATTGGGAATTGTTGAAAATGAACTTTTTGAAACAGTTTCAGAGTTACGACAATAAAAAATTTTTTCAGAAGGAGTTGTTTAAATTGATCATGATTATAGAAAATGATAAAATTAACATCACTGATCAAAACAAGATTGATAATCGAATGGAGAAAATTGAAAAAAAGCTCGTTCTTGACCAGTTAAAGGATATACTAAGCAAGATCAAAGATGATGAAATGCCCATTTGAGTACCTGTTTGGGTGCATTGTTTATCGATCGATCTCTTTATTTGTTTATCCAACTACCCATTTGTCTGGTGGTCCTTCTCAATCAACTGTTTTTAGTTTTAGTTTAAAATTTGCTGCATCGTTGCTATGATTCTGATCAGTGCCCTTTCCTTATTGGTGGTAATTCCCAGAGAAAATTTCAGGTGCAATGATGCGCAATTCATGTGTTTTATGCAAGCACACATATTGTGCATGCAAGTACAGAAATATTGTAAAATTAAAGAAAATGCCTGTTGAAAGAATTTGAAAATAAAACCAGAGTGAATAAAGTGAAATAAACAAAAATAAACAAAAATAAACAAAAATAAAAATAAGAAAAATTAAGTCACTCGCAAAAAATAGGAAAAATAGATTATTAACAAAAAACAGTTCAGTAAAAAGAAACACATTAAGAACAAAATTAAAGAAAAAAAAAACGGTTACTGGAAAACAGAAGGAAAAATTTGTGAAACAAAAATTTTTAAAAAATAAAAAAAAGAAATTGTACAAAATAAAATAAAAAGAAACAAAAAACGCAAAAAAATTAAAAAATATAATTGTATATCAAACTAATTGTTCGTTATCCCTTTGATTGAATTTTTGTATTTAATTTAAGCAACAAGGTTAATAGTAGTACATTTATAGTCCTTATTAATAATAGTATTATTAGTATTATATTATATTATTAGCATTTCACTTTCATAGTATGATTTTTCGAGTATATACTTTTATAATTTTATAGCTATGGTCGAGAAATTGGAGATTATTTTGGATGGGCTCTATTCTTTCCAATCATGGTTGATTCCTCATTATCACTTTCTTCGATACTATCGGGGTTAGCGACTTTTAATTGGAAGTTGTTGTCTAACATTGATCTGAAATCACCAATTGTGCCTCTTCTTGAAGTGGTGTCTTTGTCGGCCACATGGTTGTTGACTTTTATTTCGCCTGATCTCTGGGATACAAAGGAGTATCTATTGTCGTTTTGGTTTTGGTTTTGGTTTTGATTATGCTGTTGTTGGGGTGAATAGGCTCCATTTATATTTGGATGAGAATTTGAAGTTGGTGTTGGGTTATTTGAAAAGGAATTTGTTTGAGAATTTTTGGTTGAGATGCTGTTATTGTTTCTCCCATGCCTTGCAGATTTGTTATGCATGGAATTAACGTAAGTTAATGAAGATAAATCATCGTTGGTACCAGTGCTTCCGATTAAACTGCTGTATCTTGTTGTGCTCTTTAGATTTGGGTTATCGTAAATCTCGTCGTGAACAGGTAGTCTTTGGACCAAGTTTGTTGGATTTTCAAAGTCAAATTGGTCGCCACCAGCAGTGTATAATCTGGTATTGGTATTTGTGCCACTAAGACCGTTGATGTTACCATGATAATCACTGGAGTCGTCTTTTTTGTTCATTGTAGCAGCAATAGTAGCAAGATTTAATTTCTTTTCTTGGTCATCTCTCTTTTTGACCTTTTTCACGTAGAAGAACATCAAGCCAGCAATAATGGCAACACCTGAGATTGAGCCCACAATAATTCCGGCAATTCCACCTCCACTTAGTTTTTTAACGGATGAGGAGCCTTGGGCGACTAGCAAAACAGTTGAAGAGTAGACAAAATCGGTTGTTAGAGTTAGGACAACGTCTGAGTATATACCAGTTGTGATGACAATTTGAGAGGTTAATACGTTACCATTGTCATCAGTGAATTCAGAAGCAGAAGTTGTTGTGATACTGATAAAGGTGGAACTTGACGTGACCATTGTAGTCGAGGAGACTAGTGTAGAGATGGAGTAGGATGAACTTAACGATGAGGAAGAGGAAGAGGATGAGGAAGAGGATGAGGAAGAGGATGATGAAGATGAGGAAGAAGTAGAGGAATCTGAGTCAGACTCAGTGGAGGTGGATTCTGTCTCAGTGTCTGTCTCAGTTTCGGTTTCAGTATCAGTATCAGTATCAGAGTCAGTAGATAAAATTGAGGTGGATGAATATGAGGAAGAGGTTATAGAGGGGGAAGGACGTGGACTTGAAGAAAGAGTGGAAGGTGCAGAAGAACTGGTTGTTGGTGTATTCAGAGAAGTTGGAGTTGAACTAGTGGTTGACGTGGTAGGAGTAGTTGAAGTGGTAGGAGTGGTTGAGGTGGTAGGAGTGGTTGAAGTGGTAGGAATGGTTGAGGTAGTTGGGGTTGTTGAAGTGGAATCATCGATACTTGAGCTAGTTGGAGAGACAGTTTCGGTGGTATCAGTTGAGTTATTTCCATCTTCGACGTCGTATTTGACCAATCTGAATTTTTGAATAGGAGGGTGGATGAGCAAGTCGTTGATGGTTTTTTTGTTATTGTTGTTATTATTGAGAGAGATTCCATTGGGATTACCTGGGTTGTTTTTATAGTCATTGGGTTTGACATTGTTATTAACATTGTTAATGTTAATATTATTGTTATTACTGTTGTTATTGTTGTTGTCATTTAGACTATAAATAGAGAAATAGTTGAGATTGAGGTTATTGCTGTTGACATTTTGATTTTTATTGATGATATTTGAATTGTCACAATAGTTGTCAGAGTATTTGATATTTAAATTTTGGTTGGTCAAGTTGCAAAAGCATTGGTTTAGATTATTGGTTGCAATTAAGTTTTTGTAATTATCATCTAAAGAGCATGATGATATGCAATCTATTAGATAGTCATTATAATTTTCATTTTCATTTTCATTTTCGATATTATTATGGTCATTTGGTATTGGAATATTGATTTGGTTGTTTAATATTAAATCGTCGTTTATGAACAAAGAGTAACAGCCAAAATACGAGTATACTTCAGATTCAGCATCAGGATCTGAAAGGTAATCTGTTTGAAAAAAATCATTTATGATTTCAGGATTGGCATCCTTTTCGTTGTTGTTGTTTAGTAAGGAGAGAAGCTCTTCATTGTTGAAGTTGTCTGCATCATCAGCATTAACAAGATTTAATGAAAGTAGTAAGGAAAACCAAAATTTTGATTTCATGATCGACAAAAGGAATAAAACGAATAAGATAAGCTGGAGAAAAGCAGTGGAAATAGTAAAGAGGGTGGACTGGACAAAGCGAGTAAACCTGTAAAGAAAAGTTAAGGTTGAATGAAGGAGGAGAATATATAGAATTAAGGACTGAGCTATTAGCAAAGCGAGAGATAGCCAAAGTGCAAGAACAAGAACAAAAACAAGAAAAAGTGAAGATATATGAAGCTTGCAAGCAAAGTGTGTGAAAGAATAAAAGGGAACAGTCAGAGGAGTTAGGGAAGAGAATAATTATAGCAGACAGAAAGGCTCCAGAATAATTATAGAAGCTGGCGAACAATAAGCGAACCCAGGAATATGATGTGTCTCGCAAGATACAACAGCTGTGCTTCGAGCAGATCGGCGACGGTTTACGGCTCGCCTTTACGGCCCACCTTTAATACCGCGCCCACCGGCCAGCATGAAGGCTCATCAGATCACGGACTTCTGTGCGCCGGCCCAAATGGGAAATGTCTCTCAAAAAAACAGCGGAAACGCCAAAAGAAACGCCAGATCTATTTATACCACACGCGTGAGTGTGCATACACGAGTATGTGCACAGGGGTGCAGCGGTCCAAGACCCTGGATACGTCCAGCAGAGTGGTTCCACACACGTGCATTGTCGCGGTTTCTATACAAAGCTGAAACAGCTCTGCTCGAGAACAGACTGCCGCAGATTGGAACCAGCTGCAGTTGCAGACACAGCTGGTTAGAAAGAGTGCTGGATGTCCTTCGAGTGGGTTTCGATCAACACAGACTGGAACTTCATCAACTCTGCAGTGACCAATGGCAAGAGGTTGGCTCGGATAACAGACTTCTCGTTCATGTCCAATGGTTCGTCGCTGCTTATCGTCGAGCTGTGGATTATGAAGTTGTAATCAGCCTGGGGCATGTCATGCAAGAACTCCGGCAATGATACTTTGTTGCTGAACAACACATTGGCCTTGCTTTTCTTACTGCTTTCCTTCTCTTCCTTTTCAGCGTCCTTTCCGGCTTGGGTCTCCCCTTTGCCCTCTATTGCATCATCCTTGGTGTTGAGCAAAACACCATTCACCTCAAATTCCAAGTTTAAATCAAAAATACACTTGGTTTTCCCCTTTCTTTGAGCAACATCGCAATCGCCACTGACTGAGTTAATCTTAACAACCTCGATTAAAATCTCGCTATTATCACTACTATCCTTCTTGTTCTTTGCAACACTTATGGCTTTGGAAATTGTTGTCAAATTATTTTCAAGATACTCTCTAGCCCAATTTAAGCAGTTCTTATCAACCCAATGCCTATATTCAACACCAATAATAGTTTCAAAATTCCATTAGTATTTGCATATCCATTATTTTAATCGCCCATATTTCGTAAATAACAATCCACTCATCACTAATTACTAATCATTATTCGGTACCATATAAACTACCAGGCTCTACTTACCAATTATTTGGATTATTAACAACCATTGCTTCTTCTTCTTCGTTCCCTTTTTAGTATCTTATTAAAATAATAATAATAACAATCGATATTAATCAGTGACTAATAATAACTAACAATCAGCAACAAAATCACCCTATTCAATGATATTATCTTGGATAGTATTATCACTGCACGAAATCTTGAAACTTGATACAAGATCTATACTCTTTTAATCATCTTAGAACTTATCGAATGGATTTTTCCAGAAGGTTTGAAATATTTCACAAGATGGCATTCACGTGAAAAACCACAAATCAATCGGAGCAAAAAAGAACACAAAAAATCCAGCCACATGGGTCTTCAATAACCTACATTAACCCGCTCCATTACACTGACACTTGCACAGTCGCAAACCACATGACTTGCATCCAATCAAATTCATTCAATCTCATTCGGTGTTTTCGGCATTCAAGACTTATCTTCTGTCCCGTCGGCTTTTGCTTTTGCTTCTAATGTCTTGTTTGAACCTTCTTCTGTTTTTTGACTCTCCGGAATATATAACCCTAGTTTTCCCTGTCTTTCCTGCTTTACTAAAATTCGCATATTTAAATTCACATATTTAAATCTACTATATATGTCTTATAAACAGGACTTTATTCACATATCAATTGTGCTTATTTAAAATCCTTTTTTTTCTTTTCTTTTCTTTTCTTTTCTTTTCCCAGTATTTCCACTCAATTAGTCAATCGTATCATTATTTTATACTATTATTCATTTTTAATCTTCCTTTATAAAATTTAAAACAGTCTTAAAAATGGGCTCAATTTTATAGTTTGCACTAAGTTTAATTGAAAAAACACCTTTAATTTCATCATTATTTCCTTCATGTAATTATATATATATATATATATATATATATATATATGATTATATAAATTCTAACCAATTCAATCATTTAATCTCCAGTTATCTCAAAATATGAAATCATTTAATAATACTGACAATTCAAATAAACTTACTTATCTCTTCATAGATGACTTGTTCTATCTGTTTCCATTTATACTAACTTCCATCTTTCTACTAACAAAAAAATTTAATAATAAATATCTCAATAACAATAACAATAACAATAACAATAACAATAACAATAACAATAACAATAATAATCAAAACCAGCTTTTATTAATTAAAAAAACCAACTTCAATCCATTTTTCTCAAACTCAAACTATGCTTTTTTAAATCAAAAAGAAAACTTTTTCATATTCATAAATCCAAATAAACTCGATCACTTTAAACTATGTTTGGAAATCCTACTTCTTTTATCTCAAGCAATTTCCCAATTTTATTTTTTAATACTTTTATTATCATTTTTAAAAAACAACCCAACAGACATTGATATCAATAACAATCTCAAAAATAACTTTGCTTTTAAACTCAAATTTAATACTGTGATAAATAGCATAATAAATCTATTATTCTGGTTGTACTTATTAGCAATCACTGTTTTACGCTTGAGAATATCCACATCTTCCAAATATAATTCTCTGTCAATCCTTATAAATAACCAAAATCACTATCAAAATTACCTTCATAATTTCAATCGCTACAAATCGCTTTGGTTGGTTTCTTTCGTTTCCTATACTATAGTACTTTTCCCATCTTTTTTTCAATTTAAATTTTCTTTATTCCAATTATTAAACGATAACGCTAATTTCAATCATTCATTTTTCTTTTATTTCACATACTTTAAAATTTTCCAATTTCCAATAATTGTTCTTTTAAATTTTACCCTATGGATCTCAAAGATTTCTTGTTTTGCTTACCCAATTTTTATCAAGAACTATTACCTAAAATATTGTCCTGAACCTTTATCCAATTTATGGCAATTAATATCTTATTCTTGGATAAACGATATACTTTATCTAAAAAATGGCTTTAAAACCAATAATATTCTGTTTTCAAATGATACTTTTGATTTGAATTTCAATGATTATTCAATAAATATTATAAAAAATTTTGGTTTCTTTGACTTGTCGTTTACTCAACATGATAATAACCATATTACTTCTGTTTCTTTTATTCTTAATTTTTTACTTAGCTCAAAAAATTTATTATTCCAACAATTTTTCTGTGCCATTCTAGAATCGTTTTTGATTTTTATTCCTTCATTGATGTTCAGAAAAATCATACAGTTTATTGAGAATTATGATAAATCTTCCAATAATGATATTAAACCAATTTTACTTTATATCGTGATAACGTTTGTTGCAAAATTGACAAATTCAATTTGTGCAAACTATAGTTTATATATTGGAAGAAAAACTGGCGTCCATATGAAAACTTTAATTGTAAACCAAATATACACAAAATCATTAATTAAAGAATGCAATGGTTCACAAAATGATTCAATTCTGAATCTAGTCTCCATTGATACAAACAGAATCAGTGAAGTAACTTGTTATTTGCAGTGCTGGTTATCTTATTCATTGATGATAATAATAGCCATTTTCTTATTGTTTAGCATATTAGGTTACAGTGCAATTGTTGGATCATCAGTCTTAATGTTGCTATTTCCCATCAATTATATTATTGCAAGAAAAATAAGCAAATACTCTAAAAACTTTCTTAAATTTTCTGATTTGAAATTTTCAAAATTAAACCAAATTTTTTCAAATATAAAAATTGTTAAATATTTTTGTTGGGAATTAAAATATTATAATAAAGTTAAAGAAATTCGATCTTCTGAATTAAAAGAATTAAACAATAAGTTCTTCTTTTGTTGCTTGTCATCCTTTTTGTTTTTTTTAACACCAACCATCGTCACCTTTTTCTCTTTTTATTTTTATGTTTTTTGGCAGAAAAATGTTTTAACTCTATCAATTGCTTTTACAAGCTTGAATTTATTTTTTCTATTAAAGAATCCATTAGATCAGTTTAGCCAAATGTTTAATACAATAGTTCAAGCAAGAGCTAGTCTAATTCGGGTTATTTCATTTATGAATGAGCAAGATACAGATAAATACTTGCAAATATATAAAATAAAACTGCAAAACGGTATATATAATAATCATAATCATAAGTTTAGCAAACGTTCTAGTGATGAAAATATAATTGATAATGTTTGCAGGAAAGATATACCAATAGGATTCAATAATGCAACATTAAAGTGGGGAAGTGGATTTAAGTTGAATAATATAAATATAGATTTTCAGAAAGGAAAATTAAATGTAATAATTGGACAGATTGGATCAGGAAAATCATCGTTATTATTAGCATTATTAGGAGAAATGAAATTGGAGAAAGGTGAGATTTTTTCATTGCCAATTTTTAATGATATTAATGAAAGTATATTAAACTCAACAATTGGTTATTGCTCTCAAGACCCATGGCTAATTAATGATTCAATTAAAAACAATATACTAATGGGATGCGAATTTGATTCAAAGAGATACAAGCAAGTGATATATAATTGTGGACTAATTAAAGATATAAAATTGTTAAAGAAAGGAGACTTGACTATAGTTGGTGATGGAGGAGGATCATTATCTGGAGGTCAGAAACAGAGAATATCGTTGGCAAGAGCCATATACTCTAAATCAAGTCTTTTGCTATTAGATGATATTATGAGTGCACTTGATGCTGAAACTAGTCACTGGTGTTATGAAAATGCAATTTGCCATGATTGGGAAACCAGATCCAATGAAACTGCAAAGTTTAATAAAAATGAAGGTGATTTATTGAAAGATAGAACAGTGATTTTAGTTTCACATAATCCCAAATTGGCTTTAAGCAAAGCTGATTGGTGTGTAGTAATGGAGGATGGAGAGGTTAAGGCTCAAGGAATACCAAAGGATTTAACTAACTATTCAATATTCAATAACACTTTGAGCGAATCAATAAGGCAAAATTGGAAGCAGAATATCAAGAAGGATAATGAGATAAATCGAGACTCAAAATCGAGGAACAGTTTAGTTTTTAAAAGAGAAGAACTAGATGGAGATCTGGTTAACCTTAGTATTTCAAGAGAATTCATCACCAAACATTTTGATGAGAAAAATTGTTTGAATGAAGAAATAGGGAAAAGCAAAATTGGCTATTCACTATTTATTTATTATTTGAGAAATTTTTCTAATTTGAGAGTTATAGGATGGATAGTAACATTATTTGTTGGATCTCAATGTGTTAATGTTTTTCAAACATGGTGGTTAAGCAAATGGTTGAGTGATTATGGTGATGGTGATAGTAGTGATAGTAAAGGGAGTCATTTAATGATTACTTATATTTTAGTTTATTCAATTTTTGGTATTTTTTACTCTATTATTTCAACCTTTAAGTTAAATCTTGTTTTGAACTATGGATTAAAGGCATCAAATCGACTATTCGAGAAAAGTTTCAAAAATGTATTAAGGGCAAAAATTGAATTTTTCGATAAAACATCATTTGGACAAATAAGTAATGGGTTTTCGAAAGATATTGAGACAATTGATCAGGAGCTACCGGTTTATTTTGAGTCGTGTTTAATGAGTTTAATTGAATGTTTAGTCTCGTTGATTATTATTAGCAGTATATTGCCATTATTTATTATTTTTTTTGTGGTAGTTGTTGTGGTATTTTGTAAGATTGGAACGATTTATTTAAGAGTGTCTAGAGAGTTGAAGAAAAAAGAATCTGTTACAAGATCGCCAATTTATCAACAATTGAATGAGAGTTTGAATGGAGTGGTTAGTATTCGAGCATTTAACTTGGGGGCATATTTTATCAAGCAGATGTTTGAAAAAAATGATAACAACAATCGGTATTTTTATTATCTTTGGGTTTGTAATCGATGGTTGGCATTTAGAATTGAAATAATTGGCAGTTTTATTATGTTGACAAGCTGTTTTTTAGTTTTGGCTGGAATTAAAAAGGAGAAAATTGGCAAAAGTTTAGCAGTGCTATGTTTGAATTATTCTATTGGTATTACGGATCGGTTGTTGTGGGTTATTAGACAATATAGCAATGTTGAGATGAGTATGAATTCAGTTGAAAGATTAAAAGAATTTGAAGATGTTGAGCATGAGGATATTGATTTTAGTTATAAAGACGGTTGTTATGAAGATGGGGTTGGTGGATGTTGGCCGAAAGATGAAGAAATTGAATTTCAAAACATTTCAATGAGATATGACAAAACTGGGGAATATGTTTTGAAAAACTTGAGTTTTAAGATTGATAAGGACGAAAAAATTGGAATTGTTGGTAGAACAGGAAGTGGGAAGTCTAGTTTGATAAATTGTTTGTTTAGATTTAAAGAGATTGAAAATGGAGATATACTAATTGATAAGAGGAGCATTAAAGATATTGGAATGAAAAGGTTGAGGGAAAATATTCAAATTATCCCACAGGATTCCAATTTCATCGAGGGGATGAGCATTAGAGAATTTCTCGATCCAAACAGCAAAAGCAGTGTAATTGAATTGACAGAATTTTTAAAAAAGAATAGGTTCAAGCTGAGCAATACAGGTACATGGAAAAGAGAGTTGGAAAATGAGAAGATCAGATTATCAAATGGAGAAAAGCAATTCCTTAGTTTTTTGAGAATATTAAGGTTGAAGAAAAAACCCCAAATCGTTATATTTGACGAAGCAACACTGTCGATTGACTCTTCCATCGAGCAGCGAATTGATGAAATTCTTCGGAACGCAGTGTTCCAAAACTGCACAGTGATTACCATTGCTCATCGGTTGAAGAGGGTGATGGAGTGCAACAAAGTGGTGGTGTTGGAGCAAGGCCAGGCTATCGAGACTGAAGCACCCACAGCACTTCTCGAAGATGCCAGTTCGAGATTCCACAGGCTCTGGCTGCAAAGCAACGAGCTCTCGAATCTGTGTTCCAGGCCCTGAGCCAAAGCAAAAAGCAACCCAGTTCCAGTTGTCCCAATGCGGAAGTGCACAAAATATATGAAAATCAGAACCGGATCAAAGACAGCCCGAGACCATCCCAGTGGGTGCAATGCATGCCGCATAACACGCACGTTGCACGCAGTCCACGCACAGGACACAGGTGCTGCAGTGTCCAAAACCACGGATCTACCAGGAACTGCCTATATGCATAGCCCTGCGTGTCTGATCATGCCGCTGCGGAGCACTCGTGGTCTATATGAGACCATGCACGAGGTATCCACGGCCATTTCAGGCAACTGCCCGCGCTGGTCGTCGCTGACGCTACTTCGCGGAGAGAAAACGGGCTTCGCGCGAAAATCTGACCGTGCGAATTTCCCGATTGGGCCCAACATTTTAAATTTGGCAAACCATCCTTTTTGGCCAAAGGAAAATAAAATTTTTTCCTACTTTAAATTGCAATATACAAAAATATAATACTATGCTAATATCAAAATTTAAAATTCCAAAAACAGGTCAATGGTGAAACGCACAACAAGATGATATTCAAGTAATAGCACTGCTGAAAAACAGGATAGCGATATTTTCAAGACTTTCTAACTTCAATTATGTGGATTAACAGTCTAACTCAACAATCTACTTTTGAGTCACGTAATTAAATACAAAACACCTTTTATCAAACTGTTCTAATTCCCAGTGTGTTAGAAAACTAGAAAATACTCGCTGCTAACTTATAATAATATTAACTTACAGCCAATATAATCAGTTCTAATCAGCAAGTCAGGAAAAGGGAGAACTGTAAAAAATTTCATCACTACTTCTCCATCAACTTTTACACAGCAACCAACTATTCAACCTCCACTTATCTATCCATCATATATATATACAACTATACTATACTATACCTATATTGCTACTATAACATTCGTACAACACTACTACTGTGCTACTGTCGTGCAACTATAGTATAAGTATATTGTCTCCCTACTTTCTCACTGCTACCTTACTCAGATCACTATTATGCTGACTTGCCACATACAAGTAACTTGAGCCTCTAATACCAGATCATATCAACTACACCAAAGCCTATAGCTCATAGCAAATAATTATTAATCACAACAAACCAAATTTTACGCTTGTTTGGCAAACAATCGTAATTACCTAAAACTCAGAATAGTTCATTGTCATATAAAAACAGATAAACCTGTCTTGATTGATTGTTTTTTTTTTTATATTTTTTTTTAAACATTGTTGTTTTTTTAATCTTGTCTTATTTCTTCCTCGACTATTGTTTTGTATCCCTATTATTAATATACTATATCTATTTTCGTTTATTATATTTTTATCTCTTCCAACTATTCTAACTGCTTTATCTGTTTCATCTGTTTCATCTGTTTTATCTGTTTTATCTGTTTTATCTTTGTGCTAATATACAACTGCTTAATAATGGTTGCTTCCAATAAAGAAGTTATTAATCATAGCCATAATCATAATCATAATCATAATAATAATCATCATAATCATGATGATTATGATAATGATGTGAATAATGAAAATGAATTAAAATTTACACTAATGTTTAATGCCAATAAACCAATTTTCATAAACATTTTACCTGGGCCTTATCAGTTTTTGGAGATCAACCAAATCTTTAAACTACAAAGAATCAATCATAAAAAAAACCTAGGCAAATTGAAAAAGTCCAATAATTTCATCATCAACAATCTTAGAAATGGCAACAACTTGAATAAATTTGCGTTGTTGAATAACTTTTTAAAGAAGAATCCAATTAATCTTGATTTCAACTATATCAACTTGGATATCGATCCAATAAACTTTAAGAAAACTTCAATTGATTATAACAAGTTTATTAGCCATTTACAGAAGAGCAATTTTAATTTAATTACAATTGATAATGGCAATGGTGATTCTAATTCTGATTCTAATTCTAATCCTAACTCTAATGATGATGATCAAGATTGTATTGATTATAATCAATTGAAGAATTTCATACAGGATAACTTTAATAAAATATCTAAAAACCCTACAAGAAAATCCAAATCATCCAAATCATCCAAATCATCAAAGATATTAAAGAGTTCCAAGATAATAAAAACCCACAAGGGTTCTTCAAGTTCTAAAAACTCACACTTGAAAAACTTGAGATCAAATATCAACGAAATGATTAAAAATGAATCAGTCAAATTAACAACCTCTTCATCTTCTAGTTGTCCCAAGGGTTTCATTCAATCCAATGAAAACTCTTTAATATCTAGTAAGAAACTTGTGTCTACAGTTTAATTTTCTATTTTCTTTTTAATTTTTTTTCTATTTTTTTTCTATTTTTTTTCTATTTTTTCATTATTTTCTATTTGTTTTTTCCTCCTTTTCATCTAGTTTAGTTAGGTATTGATAATTTTTTAATTCCATGTACTATAAATATAATGTGAACCATTATTGTTTGATTTTCAGTGCTTTATTGTGATTAGATGAACAAAATTTTAATTTTTGATTTTTTAAAAATACAAATGCAAAAATACAAAAATGCAAAAATGCAAAAATACAAAAATGCAAAAATATAAAATACAAAAATACAAAAATACAAAAGAAGTATAAATGTAGTTGATGGATAGAACGTAAAGGATTTTTGTGATATAAAAACATCAAAGAGATTGTAAACTGCTTCTTCTAGTTTTTTCTTCTTCTTTTGGTGGATGTGTGCGGATTAAGTGCGGATCATGTGACTGAATTTGATGAAGTACGGATTTCCGCTGGATTTTGACAGCGATTCAAAAAGAGATTGTAAAGAGATTGTAGATTGTAAAGAAATCGTAGATTGTAAAGAAATTGTGGATTGTAAAGGAAAATTATTGAGATAAATAACATATTCATATCATGGCTATAAAGTATTTGATATTGTTGTCGAGACAAGGAAAAGTTCGATTGTCGAAATGGTACAATACGCTATCGCAGAAGGATAAGACAAAGATTATTCGAGAGCTAACGGCTGTTATATTATCACGAAGAGCCAAGATGTGCAATATAATTGAGTATAAAGATTACAAGATCATCTACAGACGGTATGCGTCGTTGTTTTTTGTTGTGGGAATTGATAATGAGGACAATGAGTTGTTGGTGTTGGAGATTATTCAACGGTTTGTTGAGCAGATGGACAAAATCTATGGGAATGTGTGTGAGTTGGATATAATTTTCAATTTCCAAACAGCGTATTATATACTTGACGAGTTGTTGTTGGATGGGCACTTGCAGGAGTCTAGTAAGAAAGAGGTGTTGAAGCGAGTTTCGCAGCAAGATCAAATGGAGGATGCTGATCAATTGAATAGTGTACTAGCCTAATAATGAATATGAATATGAATATGAGTATTTATGTTTACATAAATACTCATATTCATATTCATATTCCATATCTTATACCCATCATTAGTTAATGATTATGTGATTATGTGATTATGGATTGGAGATATAGTTTTTCATTTGATTTTTGATGATGGCGTACTTTTTATACCGTGATGAGTATTATATATATGAGATGAAATTTAAATCGAAATTGAAAATTAATGCAGATTTCGATCGAAAGAAAAAAGTGAGTGATTGATCAATATATTGCATATAATTTACTATCATTCATTATAAATTGCTACAAGTTGTTATAATATAATACAAGTTGTTATAATATAATACAATATGTCAGGAGTATTGGATCAAATTCTTTTAGAAGATGTATGTTAAATTTCATTAATAACATTACGTTATTTTCATTTATTTTCATTCATTGTGTTTTCAAATGACATTACAAATGCTAACACAAACTAGATTGCACGAAACTGCCCACAAGAATTCTTAGATTATCATAAATGTGTTTCTCAAAACCACAAGAATGGGAATGCAAGTGCTTGTGTTGACAACCAGAGAAAGCTAACATACTGCATCAAGAACAATGTTCCGGCGTTTAAGAAAATCCAAGAAAACTGTTTGGGCAAGCTAAAGGATTACGAGGGCTGTTTGTTCAAGAGGCAACAGCAGATGAAGGACAACGAGATCAATACCGATAAAAGTCAGAATAAAATCATCACTTGTGTGGACGAGTTGTCGTCTTTGCGATTATGCTCCAAAAAAGCAGTGGACGAGAAATAGCTGGGTGCAATCGTGTATATAGCCCTACAATACACTGCTCGGTCTGCTCTGCTTGCTCTGCTGTGCTGCCGGTGCTGTTTGTGACTCAGCTGCTCCCGAACCGGGCATGCTTCCGCTACTGCCCCTGCTGCCTTTGCTGCATGCACGTGACTCGGTTTTTTACACGTGCAAGCTCTGCTGCTTTGGCTTGCAAACAGCCGACAGTCCGCGCACCAGCAGCTGCTGGTGCCAGTACTACGGCGTGGGCTGTGATTGGGCTGCTCGGGCGTGCTGCTCGGGCTGCTCTGGTCCAGCGGGCGCGCGCCGGGGCCCGTTCGTGATTGGCCCGTGGGTGGGACGCGTTGTTGGGCTGTCTCAGCGGTGTTCCCACAGAGGACCCACGTTGGACCCGCCGGTCTGGCGACTCGCGCAGCACTGGCGGGGCCGAGTGAGGTGCAGGATGTGGCGACCGAGCAGCGTCTGCAGAAGCAGCAAAGCTGATTCATCGACCTGGGCTCCAACCTCAGCTCTCACTCAGCTGCTGGAACCACTCGTCTTATAACAACAAATAACAACAAATAACAACAAATAACAGCTGAACCATTTATCTGTCCTATCCAATTGGCTATCTCCATATAAAAACCTGCTTGCTCTTCCTTTCTCGCTGTTTTCTTGTCGTTTTGTTCTATTTCTGCTTCAATTCTACTAGCTCCATTCTCGCTCTGATACATGATATAATTCTCTCCCAAGTTTGCTTCTTCATCTCTCGAAATTGTTTTTTTGCTTCTCACTTGCCTTCTTTATTAACCACTCATTATCTCTTCAATTATCTTCTCTCTTTCTTTCAATTCCATTCCACCACTCCAAAATCACAATCAATTAATTACTTAATCACTTGTTCACTTGATCACTTCATTACTTATTTAATTATCTAATTACTTTTTTTAATCATGACTGTTAATAAGCCCGATGAAGAGGCTTTTGCTTCTCCTTCCCTCACCAGTGACTTCAATTCCTCCACTGCTTCTTTATCAAGTTTATCCCAGTCTCCCAACGACGTCAACCCCAAGTTATCTGGCAGAGTTCTTTTCGCCACAACTATAATCCCCAACCAAATCTACAAAAACACCTCTTCTCAAACAAAAAACGACTGGACCATAAAACATCTACGTGGAAACTCGGCCCTATACTCCTCCTTTTACTTTCTAGACCAGCAAACTGACTGGCAAACTCACCTAATTGCTTGGACTGGCGAACTAATTCCCCACGACAAATTCTTTCCAACCTAAAACAACTCCAACATCAACAACCCAGTCCCCACCAACAACATTGACGAATCTGACCCTTTATATCTAACCGAAGACGAAAAATCTGACATCGAATCTAAAATCAAAATCGCCAACAACACTCAAAACATCCACCCAATCTGGTTGCTAAGAAGAGATCAACAAAGATGGAGAAAATACGCTGAAAACGTCCTATGGCCTGCCTTTCACTATATCCAACCAATTCCCTCTGATGGCAAACAAGAAGAACAATGGTGGCACGACTACGTCAAATTCAACGAGGCCTACGCTGCTAAAATCATTGCCCTCTACAAACCTGGAGACATCATCTGGATCCACGACTACTACCTCCTCCTCCTCCCTCAATTGCTTAGAATGAGACTCTCCGACGCCTTCATCGGCCTCTTCATCCACGCTCCCTTCCCTTCAAGTGAATACTTTAGATGTCTATCAAAGAGACAAAGCATCCTCGATGGTATGCTAGGTGCAAACAAAATTGGCTTTCAATCCTACTCCTTTGCAAGACACTTTATCTCAAGCTGCACAAGACTCTTGGGCTGTGAAGCAACCCCAAACTCTGTCAGCGCCTATGGCTCCTACGTTAATGTAGACGCTTTGCCCATTGGTATCGACTCCTTCAAAATCGAAGACAACGCCTTCAACACCCCAATCATCGACAAAAAAGTCCAAGCCATCAGATCCCTCTACGAAAACAAAAAAATCATCATTGGCAGAGATCGTTTGGACACTGTTCGTGGTGTCATTCAAAAATTACAGGCCTTTGAAATGTTCCTATCAATGTACCCTGAATGGGTCGACAAAGTTGTTCTCATCCAACTATCCTCCCCAGCCTACCTCCACGAAAATGCTAGTTCCTCTGTTGAAAAGGACGTCCAAGAACTAGTCGCCCACATCAACGGCACCTATGGCTCCTTGAACTCAACTCCTGTTCAACACTACCAAATGAGAGTCGCCAAAGATGAATACCTAGCCCTCCTAAGAGTTGCTGATCTAGGTCTAATCACCTCCGTTAGAGATGGCATGAACACGACTTCCTTGGAATTTGTCGTCTGTCAAAAATTCAACAAATCCCCCTTGATTTTATCCGAATTCAGTGGCACTGCAACTGTATTAAGTGACGCTCTCCTAGTCAACCCCTGGGATTCAGTTGGCGTTGCCAAAATGATCAACGAATGCCTATTAATGCCCGACCAAAAGAAATCCCTAATGCAACAAAAACTATATCACCATGTAACCTCAAACACAATCCAAAACTGGACCAACAAATTTCTATCCCATCTAATCGACGAACTATCAAAGATTAAAGACCACAACCACTCGACTCCCGCCCTTGATAGACCCCCACTAAATTCCCACTACCAATCGTCAAACAGAAGACTATTTCTATTCGACTACGATGGCACTTTGACCCCCATCGTAAAAGAACCCTCTGCCGCTATTCCCTCCATTCGTCTATTGAACATCTTGGACAAATTGTCTCAAGATCCTAAAAACCAAATATGGATCATCTCAGGCAGAGATCAGGAATTCCTCGAAAAGTGGCTTGGAAGCCACAACAAAAAACTAGGTCTATCTGCTGAACATGGCTGCTTTATGAAACTGATCAACTCCGAAAATTGGATAAACCTCGCTGAAAGCGTTGAAATGAAATGGCAGGAGGATCTTATAGAAATCTTTACCTACTATACCGAAAGAACTCCTGGCTCCTTTATTGAAAGGAAAAAAGTAGCCTTAACTTGGCACTACAGAAAATCTGACCCAGAATTTGGCGAATTTCAAAGTAAACAATTAAAACAGCACTTGAACGATACAATTGCTCAACAATATGACGTTGAAGTTATGAGTGGAAAGGCTAATATAGAAGTTAGACCCAAATTTGTCAATAAAGGTGAAATCGTAAGAAGATTAATCACAGAATATAAATCAAATATCCCTGATGATAACAACACCTCTTCTGAAAAGGTTTATCCTGATTTTGTGTTCTGCTTGGGTGATGATAAAACCGATGAAGATATGTTTAAATCGCTTAACGATATTGAAAAAGATTGGCATTCAGATAAATCTGGCACCCACATTAAAAACGAGTTTTCTAATTATGGTTTGTACCCTACAACTGTTGGTCCTGCTTCAAAGAAAACCATTGCAAAAGCTCATTTGGTTGATCCTAAAGAGGTTTTGGATACTCTTGGTTTGTTAATTGGTGAAGTTTCCATCTTCGAAACACCTGGTACTGTCTCACTAGATGATAGAGGCCATTTAAAGAAATAATCCGAACTCTACCAATTATAAAACTTTTAACGATTTTTTAAAGATGATTTGATATGGACTGCATAACAATTGAGACTTTGTTTTATTTTATTTTATTTTAAAATCTTCTTTATTCACTAGACCAATATAAATTTTTTTTTTTGAGATTATACTTTTAATTCAGTTATACCCTCTTATTGCCCATTACATTTATACACTCACTCACACCCACATTTACAACTACAATTACATCTATAGTTATAGTTATATGATATATATTTTATACAACTTATGTTCAGCTCGACCATGTTTCTGTAGAAAGTAGCACTTTTCTATCTCACAATCATCTCATAATCATCTCATAGTCCTCTTATTTGTATCTTGTTATCATGCGGATTATCAGCAGTTAAAGTTCTTCCATTCTTTCTTGGTGAAATCAACCTATATAAAGCTAATTTTCCAGTAAATACACAATTGGATCAGCAATTAATGGACGTAATATGGAAATACACCTAAAGTCATCTCCAAGATCAGTGGCAATATCCTCTAATCAACAGGTGTTGTTAATAAGAGATCCTGTTCCTTCTAGCTACTATTCATCGGATGAAAATAGCCATCATCATCACTCTCATCACAAATCGAAACTGAACGTAAACTTGAGTAGTTCACTGGTCTCGCCTAAATGTTTAGTGGAATTCATTGAGTACGAAGAAAAGGACTATAAGGATTATGTCAATTTGTCCTCAGCTTACAACCTCAAATGCTGTGGAATATTGGGTTTGATTACTATCAATAACTTCTCTTTTTTGATAATTATAACTGACTTTTTGGATGCTGGCAGTATCAATCCAAACGAAAAGTTCTATAAGATATCCCAAGTGGAATTTATCTGTCTTAATTCTAAACAATTTGATCTGGGTTTTGAAAACCACAATAGGAATGCAATGAACTCTTCTGGGATATCCACTTACTACCCATACACAAATTTTGACAACAATAATAGTAATAACAATAATAGCAGATTAGCTAAAGAGCCTTTGAATAGCAACGAAAATAATGACGACGAACTAAAACTTCCCTTTTCAAGTTTGAAAAAAATGCTATCCAAAGGGTCATTTTACTACTCTAATAATTTTGACATTACAAAGACTTTGCAAGCAAGAAGGGATAAAAGTTTAAGTGATACAAATTTGAATCCCATACAGGATTTTTTGTGGAATAAATATCTAATCAACCAGCTCATCAACTTTCGGAACAATTTAACTGACCTTCAAAAACAGAAATTTGATAGTTGCAAGTTTTTGAACTTAATGATCAGAGGCTTTGCTCAGACTTTAAATACCATTATCAAATTCGACAATTCTTATGTGCCCAAAGATTTTGTCAGTTTGATTAAAGGTAATATCTATCAAGACTTTCTTGTTTCGATAATCTCAAAAATCGGATGTAATAAAAAAACTAATATACTAGGACCTTATGGGTTGGATGATGGAGGAAATATTTCAAACTATATTGAAACCGAATTTATCTTATACAATGAATTTTTCTCAATAAGTAATATCACTATTAGATCAAATTTGCCCATATTTTATGAAATCAGCTCTAATTCATCTATAAAGAAAATCGACATCAATAGATCCTTTGAGGCAAACCAACATTCTTTTGATAATCATATAAAACAATCTATTAAGGATTTCAATGAAACTTATGTCATCAATTTGCTATCCTCTTCAACTAAAGTGCCATTTTCTCCAACTGATCCTTTTTCGAAACTGGTTGGCAGGAGTAATTCTGCTTTGGCAACTCTTATTGCCAATAGAACTAAAAGTAAATCCAATTTAAAGGAAAAGAGAGAGTCCGTCGAAACCGATTTACTAAAACTTTTATTAAATCATTTCAACTGCTTTATGAAAAATAATCCCTTACTTCAGGAAAGCCTAAGCCTTAGCAATATCAATTACAAATTATATCAATTAATCAAAAGCGATAAAGTCAAGTCAGAAATTCTATTTACGCTTGAAAATCCAATGCTTAATTTTGGTTGTTTTATACTTCCAAATAATGACGAAGTTTGTTCTAAACTTTCCAGTTCTTTTCTTAATATCAACGAATTTAACCGTCAACAGACTGGTGTTTTCCGGCTTATTACATTTCAATCTTTTGAAAAAGTTGATGAACTTTATAAAATCATAATCAAACACTTGATAAGATTGACGCTCAAACTCATATATTGCAGTCCTGTCATGAATTCGAGAGGAAAATCATATTATCAGGATTATCTATCGCAAAATAACAATGATCTTTGGAAAAAAATTTTAGTATTACTTCACGAAAATTCTGTTCAATTGCAAAGAATTTTGGATAAATTTAATATCGATTTGAAGTCAATTGAAAAAACTGCTTCAGCAGATGAAGGTGAAAATAATAAGGAAAGTCCAAGAAACAGCAGAGTCTTCAGTTCTAGTGCTGAGTCTAGAAGCTCTTCATTTTTAGATTCATCTTCATCTGTGTCGTTTTCAAGCAGTAAAATGAATTCCTATGAAACTAGTGATAACAGATCCGATACACAACTGGTTAACAAAAAACAGAAATCAAAATCATTTTTCAGTAATATTTCTGATATCACAGTATCTAGTTCAAAAAAATTGTTTTCCAATTTAACCAACTACAATTATAACAATCTAATCATCAATGAGGATGGCGCGATAAGGAGAAAAAATCGATTGATTAATGGGATGCTTGGGAACAACGAAGAATTTCATCAAGGTTCGGAAGATCAAAAAAAAGATGCTTTGGTTATAAACAAAGTAATATTGTTTGATCCACTATCAGATTATGTTAACAAAGTGCTAATGAAACTAGCCAAAAAGTACTCATACAGAAAAAACATAACGATATTTTCGGGAACGTTTAATGTGAATGCAGATATGTATAATGGCAGTTTGTCAACCTGGTTATTCCCGAAAGAAAACCATGATGTGTTATTGGTTCAGAAGGAAGAAGACTTGGAAAAGTTGAAGAAATCTCAAGAGAAACTATTATCTCCTCCCCCAGCTTTTAAAACCAGTATTAATAACAAAGGCAGTAGTCTTACTGTGAATTATAGCACTTCTCATATTAACAGGTCAGATTCAAGTTTTCTTTCTAACAATAAATCATTGAAATCGGAACTTGCAAATGAAGAAGATCAAAAAAACAATATCGAAACGGATGAGGAATACTTACGTTTTCAGTCTACATATATTGATCTTACCGATGCTAAAGATGATGCTGAAAATAATAATAGTAAGGAGTTTGAAAAAATCACCAGCAGGTCTGGTGAAATTTATGAATATGATTTATTGCCGGATGTGTTTCTAATTGGATTAGAAGAGGTTGTTGAATTGACACCGGGTCAAATGATCAATATAGATTTTACTAACAAAAAATTTTGGGAAAAGAAAATTGGCAAAGAGTTAAATTCTCAAGTGAAGAAATTACTTAAGATTCATCCACCTCAAGATTCATGTGTTGATTTTTCCAACTCTTTGCTTGATTTGAAGAAATATGTATTGCTTTGGTCTGGGCAGTTAGGTGGTGTTCTTTTGTTAATGTTTGTTAAAAATTATCAAGTAAAATATATTAAAAATATTGAGAGCAGCATAAAGAAAACAGGAAATTTTGGGTTGGCAAATAAAGGGGGAATCGCATTAAGTTTTAAATACTCGGATACTAAATTTTGTTTTATAACATCACATTTGGCTGCTGGATTGAATAACACAGAGGAAAGACATAATAACTATAAAGCATTGGCTAAATCATTAAGATTTAATGGAAACAAAAGGATTCGGGATCATGATATAATAATCTGGTTGGGTGATTTTAACTACAGAATATTATTATCGAATGATGAGGTTAGAAATAAAATTAAGAAAAAGGAATTCATGAGTTTATTTGAATATGATCAGTTAAATCAACAAATGATCACTGGGGAAAGTTTTCCATATTTTCAAGAATTTGAAATTAAATTCCCTCCAACTTATAAATTCAATAAGAATGAATCAACCTATGATCTATCAGAGAAAATGAGAATACCTGCATGGACGGATAGAATTTTGAATAGATCATCGAATCGGAATAATTTAAAACAGCTAACATATGGCTGCTCTCAGGATATTAAATTTTCGGATCATAGACCAGTCTATGCTTTGTTCAAATCCAGAGTTTGCGTGGTAAATGAGGCGATTAAGAATGAGATAACAAGCAAATTATATGAAAGCAGCAAGAACAAGATTGGAGGAGTTAACAATCTTGTAAATTTGGATTTCAATGAATTGAATAAGAGGCTTGATTTAAATATTATCAACAAGAAGAAAATATGGAACAATATTTCAAATCCTGCAAAAACCAAAGATGATATTATTGTCCATAATGCTGATGATTCACTCATAAACGATTTAGAACCGTCAAATAATTTATCATTGCCTCCTCCAAGTTCAGAGAGTAGAAAATGGTGGATAGATGGTGGCCAATTGGTTAAAGTGGATTTGTTTAAGGACAAAAATGTAGATATAAGTAACTTGATAATTAATCCCAAAAG
The DNA here is from genome assembly GCA_030560485.1 of Ascoidea tarda (nom. inval.). Taxonomy (NCBI): domain Eukaryota; kingdom Fungi; phylum Ascomycota; class Saccharomycetes; order Ascoideales; family Ascoideaceae; genus Ascoidea; species Ascoidea tarda (nom. inval.). The sequence goes on along the minus strand of JAKTTS010000001.1, from coordinate 103,766 downwards.
GCCGATCAATCCATTTGAGATTAATGAAGAGCTTGATTTTATTCCAGCAAATTCAATAAAATAGAGACTAGATAAATGAACTTATCTCAAATTATTTATTTCAAATTACTAAAATTAATAGTCAATAGAAAATTATATAGTGTACTATGGTATCTGAGATTAAATTTTCAAGAAAAAACTAAAACTAAAACTAAACATCACTCAAGATATTTCATTGATTGGAATTTATTATTTTGAATTACCATCAAGGATATTATTTAAACTTTGACTGTTATTAGCATTACTGCCGTTGGTGTTGTTATTGTGAGTGGTGGTGTTAGTGATGTCGCTTTTATTGAGATTGTTGCTGGCATTGTTACTATTCATATTATTGTTACTGCTAATGTTTTGATTTGGATTGAGAATCTGTTGTTGCAAGGAGTTTGAATAGTTCAAGTTTATTTGCTGATCGACCTTCTGATCGAGATTATTCAAGTAGTTTGAATCCAATAAATTAACTTCATTTAGTATTGAATCGATCTTGTTATCCAAATTGTCGAGTAGTTTCTCTAATTTTGCAACGACTGTTTCAGCTTCGTTCATCTGCTTGAATGTGTCAGCAAATTCACCTGAGGTGGTGGGGTTTGTACCAGGGCCAGGCATGTTTGCAAAGGGTTTGGAAAAGAATGGCGTAAAATCAAATAGCAGTTCAATTGAGTCTCTCTAGAACGTGAATAGCAGCAACAGACTATAAAGTGTGAATTGAAATACAGAGGAAAGTAATGCTGATAACTCACCTGAAGCTATTTTTCATTATCTGATGGTTTGCATCCTTAAAGAACCACTGAAAAGGATGTGTTTGCAATATGCAAAATATGCGTATATGTACATAATAAAACATGCTTACTTAAACATACACATGCATGATATTGATCTCGTTTTCGAGGTTTATATCAGTGCAAACCCTTTCTCTCCGTTTCTGGGGTCTGTTGCCGTTTTTCAAAGGACAACTGTTTAAAGAAGCTCAAAAACTTGTCCAACGTTGCTTCTCTGCTGTCGATTTTCGGTTGAAGACAAGGAATTGTTGTTTAGGTGTTACAGGAAGAATTGAAGATGCTATTTTCCAGCCTTCTGTTATTGATTCTCATATTGTTGTCGTCCTTGGTGTTGGCCACATCGAAAAAGCTTTTGCTAGTTCATGATGAATCAATTGATTTGAAAAATGACTATTCAGTTTTTATTGATGATCTAGCAGGCAATTCCAATTATCAACTAAGTTACTTAAATGTTGATGATCTGGCTCAATTGCTGATTTTTAAAATTTTAAATGAAAATGTGCAAAACCTATATGACAATTTAATTATTTTCCCTTTACAATCTCAAAAAAATTTCAACAGAAAGGTTTCTTCCTCTGATTTAATCAATTTCAATAAAAACAATGGTAACATTTTTATAATTACTAATGATTTAAGTTTGAATACTGAGGTTCGACTTTTTTTAAATCAATTGGGTATTTATCCATCCCCAAAATATTACAAGATTTTTGATCATTTCAATTATTATCAACAAGAAAACCAGGAGGATAAAAATAGCGAAGATCTTCATGATACCTTAAAATTATCAACAAATGAGATCTTGAATAACAATATTGTCTCTAAAATTGATGACGAACTAATATTATATAAGGGTGCATCAGCTCTAATTTCAAATAACGAATTAATTGTTCCAGTTTTGTCATCTTCAAGAACTGCTTTTAATTTTAATAAAAAAAAGTCAATTGACTATGATTTGACCTCTTTATCTGAAGATTTAACTTGGTCACTTGGAAATCAAAATTACTTGATTGCGTCTTTTCAATCACTATTGAATTCAAGAGTGTCATGGATTGGTTCTAATCTATTTTTATCAAACGAATTTTATTTAAACTCTAGAGACAATAATAGAAAGGTTGTTAACGATCTAATTAATTGGACTTTTCAAAATAAATCAATTTTAAAGATTGATTATATCGAGTATTACAAGACAAATAATAATTCAGTAAACAAAAGGATTTCAAATGATTCATTTAAAGAGCTTGATGAAATAATTTATAATATTGCCATTGAAGAATTTGATGGGGAAGTTTGGAAACCATATGTTGCCAATGATCTTCAATTAGAAATTATAATGTTGGATCCTTACTATAGGATTACTTTAAAACCAATTGAATTAGATTCCAAGGTTTTATCATTTAATGATTATTCCAGTTTAGATTCTACATCGAATTTAACATTTTACTCACAAAGATTTGATAGCAATAACGATAATTTAATCAGTCAGTTGAAAAACTCTGGAATTTATACATCAAATAAAATTAGATTGCCAGATCAGCATGGCATTTTTAAATTTAAAATTAATTACGAAAGAAAAGGATTGACATTTTTAAAACATGAACATAGCTCAATTGTTCGAAATTTAGCCAGCGAAGAATTCTCAAAAAGTTGGGAGATATCCAATAGTAGAGTCTATTTGACATCAATTTTCTCATTACTTTTTGTGTGGTTAATATTTACTAATTTAGTTTTATATAGTATCAAAGATAAATTTTTGAAAACCAAAAAGAATGTTTAGGTATAAACGGCTCAATTCAGTCTAATTCGATTCCTTTTTATAATCAATAAATATCAGTTAAATAACAATAATACTTATAATACTTAATTAATTAATTAATTAATTAATTATATTCAATCATTAGAAATATCGTTCCAATATGTAATAGTTAACCCAATAAACCCTAATAAAACTACTATATCACCTAAAATTTGACCGAAACTCAAACCAATTTTAAAAAAAATCCATTCAATTATACCAACAAATATAATTGTCAAAATAGAAGAAACTGCAGTTAAAACCGGTGAAGTTATTGACATCAAAATCAATGAGGCACTGCAAAAGATTAAATTTGATAAGACACTTAACGAAATAAAAAGCCATTCTTTTGAAGATATGATTGATAAGTTTAATAAAATTGAGGACAAATGGGAGTTGTAGAAAAAGATCTTGACTACTAAGACAAACAATGTTAAAATAATAAATGATGCAAAACCTATTAAAGTCATAATAAAATTTGAAAAATTGGCCTTTTTCATGGAATTCAAGCTGTTATAGTTGTCTGAAGTTGGACATAAATATTTTTTATAAAAAACATCATAATAACCATATAATATAGAACCAAAGAGAATCAATAAGTTACCAATTAGTTGATGAGGTTTATTAGCATATACACTGGCGGTATCAGCATCTTTATTACCATTAGTTGAATAGATTACAATAAAGATGCCGAAAATAGCCATAAGAACTGAAGATACTTTCAAGATTGAGAAAAATTCATTTTTCAATAGAAAGATAGCAAAAATGTATGCAAAGAATGGAGAAGAGTTGTAGATAGCAGTGACATTATTTGAGGTTGTTAGGTTCATTGAAATGTACCAAGTTGATGCAGCAGTGTTCAAGATTATGGATAGAATAAAAGAATAAACAGCCATGTATAAAATCGGGGTTGACTTGAAGAAAACAACAAGATTGCTGAGTATTGAAGAGGTTTCAGTTGTTATTTTGATGTTCGTGTAGTTATTTCCTCCAAAATCATCATTATCGTTATCATTATCGTTATCATTGCTATTATTATTAGAATTTTCTTCGTTTCCATTGTAGTTGTATATCAAGTTTGATATTTGATAAGCCAAATTAATCTCATTCAAAATGAAAGATTTGAGAGAATCATTATTTGGATTATTAACAAATTTCTTGTAGGTTGATATTAATATGGTTTGGAGGAACCAAAATATAATCCAAGCACAATGAGTTAAGTATAATAATAGAAACGGTTGATTGAAATTCAATGAGTTGTATAAATATGACACCAACTCAGTCTGCGATACAAAAGTTATTAGAGAAACTAGAAATAAGAAGGATACAAAGATAATTTTGAAAAGAGATTTTTTTTTCTTTTTATTGATATTGTATGTAGCATCGTTGTCGGAACCTATCTGCTGTATTATGAGACCAGAGCTATTTTCAACATCATATTTTATCAACAATGAATTGTTCACAGTAGAAGTGTAGCTGGATATTGAATTTGATTTATGATTCTTTGAAGAATCAGCGTTATTACCAGTGGGATAAGAAGAAAGCAAGGGCTCATATAGTGAGTTAGAAGAAGAGACCATTTCTATATTTTCGATATGTTCAGTATTGTCGGAGCTGAGATTGTAGTGATGTATTTCCATGAAAGACAGCAAGATACCAAACAGAACGAGCACAGTAGATATATCTGGATTGATATGTCCAAGTTTTGAGGGCAGAACAACCCATTGTGTAATAGCAGTCATATTGATCCAGGGATTCGGAGGCAGCCGACAACCGCTTCGAGAAAAAAAGCACATATCTGCAAGGTCAAACCAGTGCGTGTCATGCATATACTGCAGCACATTACACATGTACATTGTGCATCGTAGGTGCTAGATTCGGGATTGTGTTTTGGGACAGGAGCTGAACCCACGTGCTGTTTCCTTTTTTAGACGCGGATTGCTTAAGCGGAAATTTGATCCTGTCAGGACTTTCGCTATCACATACTGTTTTTCCCTTTCAGTCAGTGTTTTCAGTGGTCTTCGAACCTACACCATTTATTTTTTAGAACTTTTTCTGGCTGTTATTTAAAATTTTTATATTCATACTTAAGACTCACAAAAAACCAGCTAATGAAGATATAAGATTGCAAGTTTTTTATAAAGTAAATGGATAGGTTTCAGGATTTTTTTCATCAAGTTGCTGGCCATGATGGAACGCTAATCGATACATCAGGCCTAATCTTTGCAAAGTTAGCATACCAGAGTGAGATTGATTTCTATACCAAGCTACAATACAGCTCGCCAGAGTCAAAAATCTGCAACTTAGATAGTTTAAACAGCCATGATGGTGATTATGATAAATATGATGAATATGGTTCACGATTAAAAGACTGGGTACCTGTGTTTATGGGCACATTAACTCCATATGCCTATTCAGCTCCAAATAATGAGGGCAAGGACAAAGATGAGATTACTCAGCTTATTGAGAAGACATCTAATGGTTTATTGCTAGATAATAGTTGCCTGTCAGTGAGTGATTTTTCATTAAGCACTTCTCTGATCAACGTGGTTAACCAGAACATCAAGGGCCATAAAGCTGTTAGCTGTGGTGGAAGAAGCGATGCAAAACAGCAAACGTACATCATTTTAAATAACCTACTATATGGATATAATTATCCGTCAGTTATTGATATTAAGCTAGGGTCCGTTTTAACGGATCCTTTGGATCCTAAAATCACTCAAAAGAAACACGAAAGATTAGCATTAGTGTCCAAGAATACAACATCAGGTTCAAATTCTTTTCGAATTTGTGGATTGAGGTTGTTTAATAATGATAATAAGATCAATTTGGATATGTTGAACTCAACGTATGGTAATAGGGATGATAATTTCGTGAAGGAAGAGTATATTATCAAACAAAGTTATCATAATAAAAGTTATTTGAAATTGAACAAAGGGTTTGGAAAAAGTCTAAAAGCTGATAATATTAAACAAGCAATATCTTTGTTTTTTTTAAGTAATAGTTTGAGTCCAATTCGTAAGAAAAAAATACTAGAGAATACATTGAATCGGTTGAAATTGTTTTACAATTGTTTGTTAGATGAGGAAATTCGAATATTCTCGTGCAGTTTATTGATTGCGTATGAAAATGATAGCGAAAAATGGGATGCTCTTAATGACCACGAAGTCTTATTACGTGATTATCCGTTTGGCAGCTCTAGTGAATATGATGACGATGAAGACGATGAAGATGAAGACGATGAAGATGAAGATGATGAAGATGATGAAGACGAAGAAGGAGAAGCAGAAGAAGAAGAAGAAAAAGTGGAATACAGCAGAAAAAACGCTGAAAATGATGATTCCAGCAGAGAGACCAGCGTGGACAATCCACCTCTCAGCTCACTAAACTTGATCGACTTGGCCCATGCAAGAAGCGTGCCAAACCAAGGGAGGGATGAGAACATTGTAGAAGGCGTCTACAACTTGATGGAGATAGTCGAAGCAATTTACAACTCATTGTAATGTCACTCCCTTCGAGCTCATCAGATCCATCCACGTCTTATCTTATCTTGAGACACACCTGCCTAATCAACAGAGCCCTAATACCCGCTGTCTGACAACGCCAAGGTACAGCAGCGCGCAGCCACACGCAGCCCTTTCTGAGCGGGAGGGCTCCCTGTGCGTGCGGGAGGGTCTGTGGTCGAGGTCTAGGCTAAGAGAGACCGGGGTCTGGGCTATGGTGTTTTATGGATGTATGTTTCGTCTGCGTTTTGTTTCTGGCGAGTATTTGATACTTCGATATAATCATTGTGAGTGCTCTGTGCTAGGTGAGAGAACAATATAATACTCGCGCCCTCTGTCTCTGCCCCAGCGCTGGAATCTGGCTTTGATCTGTCTGCTGCTTCTTCTGCTTCTTCTGCTTATTATCTCCCACTCCTGTGCTACCCAACACCATCCCAACTGTCACTAGTGCAGATTGAGCTTACCAATTTCCAGTCTAGTTTTGGCTTTGATCCTGGAAACACTATTCTAACTTGTTTAAGACCAGTGAGTCGTTCTGTTCATCTCTGAAATAGTTGCTTTTTATAGACTGAGCATATATTGCATAGAGTGGTTGCACCTTTTCTTTGTTTTTATTTTTCCACTGTTTTCCTTGTTCCTTTTTCCATCTTTTTTACTCTTAATATTCATTAATACTCGCCATAATGACCTCAATTCTACTGCACTCCTCTCCTATAACTTCGCATTTTGATACCACCATTCATCCCAGAAAAAACTCCATATCAAATTTGCATTCCCTAAATATAAACAATACCGATATGTTTCACACTTCTAATCAGCCTAATAGTTCAAGTGATGAAACGCATATAAATCTCAACATTAACATTTCCAACAATCAAGATCACGACAGTCACACAAATCACGACAACAACAACAGCCACAAAAACAACAACAATAATAATAATAATAATAATAGCAATAACAATAATGATGGTAATGATAATAATCATAGTAGCAGTAATGATAACGATAATGATAACGATAGCGATAATGATAATGATAGCGATAACAAACATAGCGATCACAACAACGATAATCACACTGATGAAGAAGACTACGATGAGTTCGCAAAGGATCAGCTTTGCAAAAGATGCCTCAAACCAATCATCGAGGGCCATGCTTTTGAATTAGGCGACGACAGATGGCATATGCATTGTTTTAGTTGCTCAAATTGCAATAAAAAACTAGGCATCAACTCAGAATTTTTGGTTCTTGGTACTGGTGCTTTGGTTTGTGAAGATTGCACTTATTATTGTAAAAACTGTAAGAAAAAAATCTCAGATTTAGCTATTCTAACTGGTGATGAAGCTTATTGTTCAAATTGTTTTAAATGTAGAAATTGCAAAAGAAAGATTCAAGATTACAGATATGCTAGAACTTCAAAGGGCCTCTTTTGCATGAATTGTCATGAAAAATTACTAGCGAAAAAAGTTAAACATGATGCTGAACGAAAAGCAAAAGAAGTTGCAAAAAAATTACAACAATTACAACAGCAGCAAATTCAAATTAGAAACAAATCTCTTCCTGCAATCCCCCAACAGTCTCCAATTTTCTCTAGTTCTTCAAACTCTTCAAACTCAGCTCCAACACCCATATCTGCTATTCCAGTTTTACCATCAAAGAATAGTCAACAAAATCAATCAAACCAGCCACGTCAAAATAGCTTGAAAAAGAGAAGCTCAATGTTCATATTGCAAAAGGCTAATCACAGCACTTCTAGTTTAAGGACTTCTTCCAAATCTCCACCTCCACCTCCACCTCCACCAAATATTACTCTTAAAAACAATCTCTCTGAGTTAGCTCCTCCAATTCAAATCAAAAGAAATAACAGTGTTTCTAAAAACTCTGAAAATTCAAACAATTCAAGCAACACTTCAATAAATTCTAAATCTCAATATCCTCCCCAACAATTACAACAAAAAACCTTCAAGCCCCAACCTCAACCCGATATTATCAATACTATAAATAGTAACCCCGATAATATTACTCGCAATAATAGCAATGCAAATAACATTCTTAAAATCAATAATACTTCTACCAATAACAATAACAAAACAAATGATCACTCAAGCAATATATCTTCTCAGGTTTTATTAATGCCACATGACAGACAAATACCTATATCTTCGTCTTTTGTATTAGGTCAACCTCCAATAAACAAAAATGATCATTCTATAATTGAAACCTCAAAGCAACAATTCTACGATTCTATTAACAATAATATACAAGCATCTCGTACTCCCAGAAAGAAACCATCAAAAACAAATTTACCGATTAGTCTGTTATCTCCAGTATCATACCATAATAGAACTATTCCAATAGATGACAACGAAAAAAATCATAACAAGTATAACCTTGTATCAAGTTCTGCTCCAACAACTACATCAATATCATCTAATATTATCAATAAAACTTCCAAAAACAGTTTATCCTATAATTATCACAACAATATCAATAACAATTTTTCAGTTAATAAGAATAATCTATTTCTTAATAAGAGTGAAAGTTCTTCTCGGGAAAGTATCAATGATCAGTATTCCTCAAACTTTGCTAATATTTCATCAGTAATCGGTTCACCAAGTAACCTTGTTGTTCCTGAAGATAATAGAGGTGGAAATTTCATTGATATGAATGATTCTGACGATAATAGCAACCCAATCTCTGATAATGCATTAAAAATTCAAAATAACTTTATCGACCTATCACTTAATAATTTAAGAGATGACACTAATGAATCGGATCATGAAGTCATCAATGAACCTAATACTCCAGCAAGAGTTAATCGTTTATTCAAATTTGGCAGTGGGCATTTTGAAAAAGACAAAGATTATGATGGTGGTAACGAAAATCATAAAGCCTCGACACCTTCAAGTGCGATGAGCAAATTTTCTAGTTTAACTAGATCACTATCGATTAAGTCTCCAAAAACTCCCAAAAGCTTATTTGGTAGCAAACATAAAAAGAGTCTTAGTACAACAAGTTCAGCTGATACTAGCACGATTGTTCTTTCTGCATATAACAATTATCATAATAATTTTAGCTCATCCAGTTATCAGATTTCATTAGATCCAAGAGTGGGCCATAATAGAATCCAGTCGGGATCATCAATAAAAGCAGGGGGTGCTTCAGTCTTTTCAACAGCTCCACTACCTTCATACTCACATGTTAGATCTTCCTCAGACGTTTTGAAATCATCAGTTGATGCCGGACTGAGTCAGAGTGGATTTTCTAGTAATTCCATAGCAAATGCAGTAAACCAGGCTGAATCAGAATTGCGTGCATTGAAATCCGAAATTCATGTTTTAACCAAGCAATCCGTTTCAATTAGAAGTGAGATTTCTGATTTAGCTAATGCCAGAGATTCTATAGCCAATGAAGTTTTTGATCTCACCAATACATTAAATGAATTAAAAGAAAAGGTTGAAGAGCAGAAGCATATAATTGAAGAAAACGAAAAGTTGATTAAGATTCAAGAAAAAGACAAGTCCAATGATATTATGAATCACAATAAAAGCAATAGCACTAACAATAACGATAATGATAACAGTAACTTTTCTAAATCAAGCTCATTTAGCTATATGAATCTTAATAGTAGCCAGAGCAATGTATCATATAATAGCCATGTTTTGAACAAACCACAAGGTAACATTGGAAATAATTCTAATTCAGGGACCGACATCATTGTGACTCAGCCATATAATACTACTTCTATTTCCCCAATTGATGAACACATTACAGTTGGATCAGTTGAGATGGTTGAAACAGCCAAACCTAAGGGAAAGGCTAGATTTTGGAAACGGGCTCAAGTTGGAAAACCATTTGGTAAATTGACCGGTAAAGAGGCCAAAAATTTAATATCAATGCCCAATTCACAATCATTGTCAGCATTAGGACATCAACTCCAGCCTAATGTTTCAACTAATTCATTAGTTAGTCATACAGCTAGTAATAACAGTCTCTCAATCCATTCAAATGTCACTGAAATAGATTTGGGAACAACTTTAGAAGAAAGGGTTAAAAGAGAGAAAAGAGCAATCCCATTAATATTGATGGTATGTATGTCAATAGTCGAATCAAAAGGAATTGACAGTGAAGGTATTTATCGTAAAAGCGGTGGAAACTCTCAGATTGAAGCCATTGAAAAGGCATTTGATAAGTTACCTGATGATCAATTGACATCACCAGAATTGGAAGATGCGTTACATGGGGATATTAATGCAGTTACTAGTGCGTTGAAAAGATTTTTACGTCGTTTGCCTGAACCAATAATTACATATGCTAGTTATGAGGGATTTATCAATGTTTCACAGCAAAAGAAATTAGACAAAAAAATTGAAAGTTTAACGAAAATTATAGATGGATTACCAAGGTCACATCAATATGCGCTATACTCTTTAACAAAACATCTTAATTTAATTGCTCTGCATTGTGATATCAACTTGATGAATTTCCATAATTTGGCAATTGTTTTTGCTCCAACATTAGCCAGAGATTTAACTGGTGAAAGAGATATTCAAGATATGCAAGCCAAAAACGATGTTACTGAATATTTAATTAAAAATTATTCAACCATATTTAAAGATTTTAGTTGATTTTATTAAAATAATAGAAGAGATTTCAATGTCTTTTGTTATAAACTTTGTTAATTTTTTTATATCTATGTTTAACTTGTTATCTTCCGTGTTTATTTTTTTAATTTTTTAATTTTTTTTTTCATTTATTTTAAAAGCTTTAATTTGTTTTTATTGTACTTTTAAGACAATTATTATGGCTTGATAATTTTGGAAATTTCCAAATTTAGCAAGGTTTTTGTTAATTTGAAGTTATTATTTTGTTTGTTTGTTTGTTTGTTTTATTTTTTTTTTGCTTGGTTTTTTTATCGATAATTTTTTTTTTGTTTTTAGACTATTTTGGCTGTTTATTTTAGTCTTAATTTATTGTTATTTAAGTCGTTGATTTTGTGTTCAAGTAATTGCCGTTTTTTTGATTGAAATTTCTTTTATTTTTTTTACTTCGTATATATTGATGTATATAATTGTACTTCTATTTTTTTGCATTTCAGTTCTTCTCTTTATATTTACATAAAATATGCTTGTTCCCTTAATATATTTTATCTTTTTGTTTCGTAAAGTCAAAGAATTTTAGAGCTCTATTCTTTGCGATTGAAGCAGACTCAGCAAAGAAATAAAAAATCAAAGTTAATTTTGGTAAATATTCATGAAAAGCTTTTGCTAAATCCAATTCAGTAGTTGAGCCATACTTAGTACATAACAATTGTAAAAAAACAGCAATAATAGTTGACAATAAATGTACATTTGAGAGGTATGATTAGTGGCAGAAAGGGAAATATTTGTGATATTTAATTTTCCGATTTTATGCCAACTCACCATTTAATTTCAGAAAAACAGAAATGGGAATAAAAATAAACATTAAAGTGTGAGTAAAGTAAAAAAAACTAGTTTAAAAATCAAAATGATTTCCAACTACCTGCTTGATCTCTGGCATTTTTCCCTTCTGTGAATAAAGCTGCAACTGGGTCATTTTTATCGTTTTTCCATCCTGCGTATTTGCTACCTAAAAATCTTTTCATGCTCTTTTTTATCTGTTTCTTAATTTGAAACAATTTTAATCCACATAGTGTAATTGTTTCCATGTTTTTTATAGATGAAATCGTTATGGGACTATTATTATTAACTTTCAAATCAAACCAAAGACCTAATGGAGGTGTTTCAAAATCATGAAATGAAGAAAATTTTGCAAAAGCTTCACCGAAATGTTCAGAACCATATGGTTTCTTTACCTCTCTATTTTTAACCTGGATTCCAATGAACGAAAAGTCAGTTGATTGGTTCATATAAACTGGAAGAACTATATCAAGTGTTTTGGCATTAGGAGCTAGTAATATCTCACATCCCCTTTTGAAGTAATGCTCCAAATCAATGAATTGTAATGCGAAATCAATTCGGATGAATTGATTTACAAACATCACACCATGAATTATGGGATTTTTTAATTTCTCAGTTTTAGCCCCACATGATTGTAAGAATGATTCAACTGAAATAAGTTCATCATACTGGATTGTCTTATAACGATTAGGTAAATCTAGTGGTAGTAAATCATTTATGATGTTCTCGGCTTTTTTGGTTACTTGGTTTATATTTTTATTATTTCTCTTATCTTTGGGTTTATTTTGAATATTTGATGATACCTTAATCCTTCTATGACTCGAGTTTTGAAAACCAGTAACTGGTCTGGTAAAAATGAATTTTTTAATCACTTCAATAATCAAAATTTCAGCGACAAACTCGCCACTGTTGCCAGGATCTAGTAATTGGTACATATTGAAAAATTTTTCATAAAAGTTTGCATTTTGATCTGCAAATCTGTGAGCACCAAATGCCAATACAGGTTCAGCCAAATACTGCGCAATCAAGTCCTGTCTATCATCACCCATATCAGTAATGACTGCCATATGGTTCGCCACGAACACATCAGTTTTTTCAGCAATTTTTCTTATAGGGATTGCATAGATTTGAGACGCAGCAGCCTTGATGTTGATATCATCATATCCAAATTTGCTGCAAAACAGCATGTCTCTGTTTCTCTCGATCCTTACCAACTTCTCAACAGCAATATCAATTATGTTATCAATATGAAAATTCATTGTGTGAAAGTATTTGTACCACATGGGTCTTCCAAATAATGTGAAGTTGTATGGATCAGTAGGTTTTAAACTAAATTTGTATTGATGTTTGAATATACTGAAAGCCGATTGTACTTGAAATATCGGATCAATCACTGGTTTTGATGTTACTCTGAGAGACAGATCCCATTCCAGGGCAGGAGTAAAATTGGAAATTTTACTATTAGTGTCCAAAAAAAGAGCAAATATTCTGATTTTATTTCCAGTTTTAACCAACGCTGATCTGAACAACCTAAAATAATTTATGGATTTGTCGAGAAAAGAATCGTAAAAAAAATTGTTAATTAAAACCTCACACTCATCAAACACTAGCAAACAATTGATGGAACTTTCGCTAAGTCTAGGCAGCATTTTGGCTCTAACATGTTTTCCTAATTCATGAATAGCTTCTGATAACTCATAATCATTGTTCCCTGGTTTGAATATTTATTTGTTTAAAAGCGTAGTAATTCTGCTAAAGCTATGCCATCTGCTTGAAAACGGAACTTTTGATGGTTTATTTAATTTGTCAAGCAATTGCTCCACAATATCTTCAATATACCTTTCAACATCTGAACGTTCAACGTTCAACCATTGATATTTAAAATGCTCGGAGTATTCAAGCTTGCATAGAAAGGTTATTAAAATGAAAAACTCAAATATGTCTTCAAATTCATTTCTGCTCTGTATTTGGTTTTTCTTCTTAACTATTATGTTTATTGTGCTTGCAAATCTGGCCAAGGGAAATCCAGTTGATGTTGAATTGCGATAACAAAAATATATTGAATAAGGGAAGTATTGCATTAATTCCTTTGCAAGACGACTTTTACCAGTCATACTTGCATTCACGATTGCTGCGAGTGGAAACGCAAATTTACCATTTTCATAATAGTTCTTTCCGTATGACCTTAGCTTTTCAGCTAGCAATTCGATTTCAAGAGGAACACCATTAACATTTTTATATGATTGTAAAGGTGCAGAAAATGCGTATTCAAGAGTTTTGAACGTGCTAATTGAATCGTTATTCTTTGAAGTATCATCATTGCTCTTTTTGGTTTGAGCATCCACCAGATTTTGCCTTAGTTCAGTTAAGTTTCGGGTTAGATTGTCAGGAGTAACTGACTGGATGTTTAACTGATTCTCGCAATAGCACTGATTTATGTATTGAGCAGAAATACTGAACTGCTCCAAAGTAAGAGATTTTGGAAGAGATTTGGCCTGTATTAACGCATAATCAATGTTTTCTAAAGTTCTCATTTGTACCTGCTATCACCAGTCGAGAGTGTTTATCCAAGATGTTCAAAACAAAGCTTCTTATTTTGTTATTGATAATGTTGCTACCTTTTTAGTATTGATAGAATTGAATTTGCAACTGCAATTTGGATCAATGCCATTACCAAATTTATAGTTTCTTTTGTGTTTGAAGGCAGCCGGATTTCTACTTTCGGTCTCTGTCTGTCCCTCGGCATGTGTTTCCGATCTGCTCCCGTGACGCTCTGGGATCTAACCCACACACTTCTTTACCTTAATATATTATCATGGATATCATACAACAATTTTGAACTATTATAACGCAGCCAGAATAGATACAAAGATAGATAAAGACTGTTGAGCCGTCCGCGGAGGCAATCTAGCCGCAGATTCAGACTTAGCGCACGTGCAATGTTTTCGACTCTAAAACAAATTGCGAAAACCCGCGAAATTCGATTGTTTTTCCCAACTTTTGAAGAGAAGCAGAATTTTTGGAATAAAACCGGGAGCTGTCAAATAAATTGGCTGCTGTTATGCAGTAGAATTACCAAATTGGGGAAGTCCGACCTGGTAGCACTACCATTGGTGGAGAGCCAGCAGGACACTGCTGGAAGCTGGATGGATTTATTAAGGGATAGCATGTTATTGGACTCTTTATTTTCTGGTTCTACAATCAAAGCAAATTTAAACGGAATAATAAGTGTGATATATGTATTTCAAGTCATAGCAGATCATAATTCACGCATGAAGGGTTTATACATGATTAAAGTTTTCAAATGATAATTATAACAAATAAAAACCAGAAACAAAAAATTTGATGATTATCTGTATTTTTATACTTTATTTTTTTCTACATTGTTTACTTTTATATTTGTGCTTTTGTAGTTTTTAATTTTGTGTGCTCTTGTTATGTTTTGTGATTGTTTTTTTTTGTTTTTATTGTTTTTTTGTTTTTATTGTTTTTGTTTATTATACATTATAAAAATATAACCAAGCTATACAACAACTTATTCATATATTATGGTTTATTGCAAATCAACAAAATAAGTGGATTTACTTTTTCATTCTTTTAACATGATAGTATATACGCAACCATATGAAATAATATGAAACAATGTGAGATAATAAATGAGTGTGCTGAAAAATTGATAAAAAGAAATTGAATGTAGTAGAAATTAATACAATGCGATCATGTATAACAATAGGCTATTCACACATTTAATTCAATCAAGTTTTCACGCCATTGATGCCAGTACTAGCAATATTATAAACATTTAAAAGAGACTTTAGACCGAGGTTGTATTGAAGATACTATTGTTTTTCAACATTTCGTTTGTATTGTAGAGTAGCTGGATCTTCTGATTCGGCTGCTCAGCTTCTACTGTCACATAGTACCGGTCTATCGCGTAACATACAAATTTAACGCAGACCCCTATAAAAAAAGGTAAGGGTTCCTCTTATTCTGTTTTGGTATCTCAATACCTTAATATGGATTTGTTACAACAATTCGTGGCAGGTTTAGTTTGAGTTGATTAGCTAATGATATCATGTGGTAATTTCATAGGACCATTCGTCGAAACCAGAGTTACCGCAAGCCGGAATTTTTGGCAATTAGTCTTCGAACAGAGTGTTTACGGTTGTCGATCGAAAGGGTTACCAAAGTCTTTTCTTTCCAGTTTCCTTTACATCTTCAAATAACCAACTACTGCTGGGAAAGAAACTTGCTTGCAAATGGAAAATGATCAAAAAGAGGTGCTGTACGATTATCCTCAGCCTCTAATTAATAACTATCCTCCCCAGGTGGTGAACCATATTCTTTTGTCGCTATCCAGAGAGTATTTTGACATTGCACATAATAATATTCACCATGCCATCAGAGATGAAACTGGTTTAAAATCATACTTCAAATTAGTTTATATGGCAATAAATTGCTTGACCACAATATTGAATACGTCCAAGAACTTATCGCCAAATCTTGAAGCCTCCATTTACTTGAAATTATCTCAAATTTATTTTAACGAGACTGAAAATTACGATATTGCAGAAAATTATGTCAACAAAGCTATTACAATATCCTCAAGAGTAAACAACTTGAACTTGAAATATATTAGTGAATACATAGCGAGCAATTTAATTAGTATTAATAACCCCAAAGTTGCTATCAAATACATAAATTCAAAAATGAGAGACTTGAAAATACTAAAGGAAACCCAGTGGCTTAAGGTGTTTGAGTTTTATAAAATAAATTTGTTATTGAATTTGGATCCTAAGTTTGGGTTGAATTTGCTAAGGAAATTCAACGAATCTAACAATGAAATTTATGATAAAAGCTTGCGACAATTAAGTATACTATTTGAGATCAATTTGAATTTATATCGAGGATCTCCTAAGATGGCAATGATTTTAATGAGAGACTATTTTATAAAACAACCAAATAATAAAAACAAAATCGAATTAGAATTGTGTGAGATACCCCAATTACACTCGGTTTACATTCTAAATGAGATTAATCTTGCTTTACTACAGTACCAATTTCGACAAGGCAAAAAATCAATTCGGAAACTAAGTGAGTTTATAACTTATCAAAGACAAAATAATCGGAACAGTTGGAGTCCCGATGGGTCTTTTAAAATGCTTTGCCAAATCAATAACGACCATACTTCGGTTCCATTTAAGATCAACTGGCTAACATTAGACGAGTTGTATATAATCAATAAACTATTTGCCGGATTAATGTATCTATCCAAGTATTTTGAAAAGAATAAAGCAATGTTATACTTTAAAAGTGCTTTAATAGCATGTCAAAAACAAATCAAAAAATTCATCAGCATTGGCTTCAATGACGAGGTTCATTTACAAAATGATACCAAGAATACTGGCGGTGAAATCAAATCATATAATGGAGACTATATTGGAGACAATTCGGGGGATTTAAATATATTTAATTTGAAACTCATTCGGTTGAATTTTATAAAATTTCAAATCAAATTCTATCTTATTTATTATGAATATATGGTGCACGAAAATTTAAAGTCCTTCGATGAGCTTAAATTGAAAATCAATGAATTGATTAATGAATTGAATAAGCTAACCATATTTGAAAGAAATCATTATAAAAACTTTTATAAAAAATTCTATTTTATCTTGGCTTTGATTCTACAAAACGAAGGTGACTTGAGATTGGCCAAATCCTTATACTTAAAAGTGCGAGAATTACTAAGTGATAATAACAATAACAATACTAAAAACGACACTATTGAAAGTTATCAATTGAATTTCTTTTCTTTTGTAAATAATTTGGGTGGAGAAAGAATTGAAGGTAAGGAAAACCATTCTCAATTGTACATCTTCAGCACATTTAATTTGATCTTAATTGTGGAAAATAACTTGAATTTTCTCAAAGACATGAACAATAACAGCATTGAAATTGAAAGATTGACAAATGAAAGAAATACATATTTACAAGAAATAAATACCTATTTTGAAGAAGAAAATAAAGAAGAAATCGATCAAATCACAAATAATTACAAGATCAAAACTAACGAGGACTTTATAAAGAGTGACTTTTTGCTAAATGAAACCAAAAAATTGTTTAACATCTTGTTCAACGATATTTCTCAGGAAGATAGTAATAATATTCTCAGCAACATTATCCAAGAGTCCAACTACTTTCAAAATATCTCGCCCGAGCTATACTCCATTGCAGTACTCATGGTCAGTGAGCAGTTCCTAGACTCGTTGACCAAATGCAGATTTCTCCTTCAATGTATCCACTTCTCCACCATCTCTCGCAACAAGATCTTGAACTACCTCAGCAGCCTCTACCTCTACCACAACTACTATAAAAATGGCGCTGTTTACGAGGCAAATCTCCAGTACGAGAAATGCATGACAATCCAGCAGGAAATCGCCACCCTCTTCGGCAACCAGTAGTGCCGCGGGAACATGCGTGTTTCTGTAGTATATGCGGTCAATGCCTCCTGTGCATTGGTCCCCTGCTGCTGGCCATGGCGCAATAGCACGCGCTATTTTCCCGCACCGGGAGTCGAACCGACTGCCCACTCCACTGGAAGAATGCTGATAACGGCCGCAGTGCCGTGCATAAGATATCCACAACTGTGGTCGGCTTTTTTCCATGAGCACTTCGTTACAGATGCTGGATTTGGATTGATGAGTTTCCTATCGAAAAACTCAGATTGCAAGCCAATCTTCTATGACTCAATTGGATTGGTTTCAACATTGCAGTTGGTATTACTAATTCTTGTTTTTTCTTGTTTTTCATGCTCTTCACCAAAAGGCTCAGCTCTTCAAAAATTATAAGTTTCAAATTTTCACGATTCAATCGAAATTTTCACTTTTCATCTCTTTGCCTGAATTCCTCCTTAGACGAAATGACATTGCCCATTCACAACAAGTACTTTGGCAACACTCCAAAGGACGTTTGGTCGTTGATCAACGAAACTGCTGCTGCCGCTGAGCAAGAAACTGGTAAAAAAGTCATCAACTTGGGCCAGGGCTTTTTCTCTTACTCTCCTCCAGAGTTTGCAATCAAAGCTGCTCAAGAGGCCTTGCTCGACCCCATGGCGAACCAGTACTCTCACACCAAGGGAAGGCCTGTTTTATTAAATAGTTTGTCTAAATACTATTCCAAAAAATTTAATAGAAACATTCCTATTGACGAAATTTTGGTTACTGCTGGGGCAAACGAAGGAATGTTAACAGCCTTTACGGGCTTTTTGAATCCTGGAGATGAAGTTATAGTATTTGAGCCTTTCTTTGACCAATATATTTCAAATATTGAGATGCCGGGCGGCAAAGTTGTCTATGTTCCTTTGCATCCACCCGAAAGTTTTAAAGACAAAACAATTGACGGTTCAGACTGGAAGATTGACTATGATCAATTGGAGAAGGCCATCACCAAAAAGACAAAAATGATTGTAGTCAACACTCCTCAAAATCCGGTGGGAAAAGTGTTTACTGAAGAGGAATTGACTAAAATAGGAAATTTGGCTGTGAAATATAATATAATTATCCTATCTGATGAGGTTTACGAAAATTTATACTATGGTGATAATTTCCCAAGATTCGCAACATTGACTCCAGAAATTGCAAAGCAAACAATTACGGTAGGCTCTGCTGGAAAATCCTTTGCTGCAACAGGCTGGAGAATTGGATGGTTGATTGCTGATCCTTATTATATTAAATATTGCGGTTTGGCCCATACTAGAATCTGTTTTACTACCAATAGTCCCTTACAAGTCGCTGTCTCAAAAGCTATAGATTATGCTTCAAATTCTGATTATTTTGAAAAAACTAGATCTGAATTTAAGAAGAAGTATGAAATTTTTACCAAAGTTTTTGATGATTTGGGTTTACCTTATACAAGAGCTGAGGGATCGTATTATATCTTGGTCAATTTCAATAAAGTAAAGATTCCAAGTGACTACAAGTTCCCAGAAGAATTGTCAGACAAAGCCAAGGACTTCAAAGCTGCATACTGGTTAATCAGAGAAATTGGTGTTGTTGCTATCCCACCAACAGAATTTTATATAAAAGAGCATGAACATGTCGCTGAGGATTGTTTGAGGTTTGCTGTCTGTAAAGAAGACCATGTTTTAGAACAAGCAGTTGAAAGACTAAAAAAATTGGCAGAATATCTTTAATTTATTTTTATAAGACATTATGTTATTTTAATTATACAGAGAAATTTATAGACAAAAAAAAAAAAATCACAACAATTGTTCCAAAAAAACCAAAATCTGATCGTAGTTTAAATAAACATTCTATTAGCCTATCATCGCAGCTTGTATTTGTATTATTTTCATTAAAACAAAACTATTTGTAATGTTGAAATTTTATAGCTTTATCACTGATGATCCACTTTTTTATTCTAAACTACACCAATCTCTGCCATCATTTATTTGATAATTACAAAGGGTTTTCTCTAACCATAACCCAATCAATGCAGCAAATGCTATTCCAATTGAATCACTTATGGAAATTGCACCAATTGAAAATTCTCTTTTACTGATTTCAATCTCTTTTGATGCTTTATTGTAAGTATTATAATAGGCGGATCCCCCGATTAATCCTTCATAAAAGATTAGTAAAAAAATTAAAGTAAATTGTTTTTCGATTTTAATGAAAAAAAATATGGATTGCGAGATACAAAATAGGAAATTTAAAAACTGTAATAAGAAAGGGATGTATAAATTATCTATTTGATAATAACACGAAAACGTTCTTGAAATGAAGACACCGATTTGATATAATGTTGAATAAGTGACGTAAATGTCTCTAAATTTTTCAAATTTAAATATGACAGAATAGGGAAAGGAGAATTTATGTTCTTTGTGAGAATCGTAAATATCAAACAATAAAGTTGGGGCTATACTTTGATTAATCAAGTACTCGAAAAAGTAAACGGAAGATAATGGGAACATGTAGGGCATTATTAGGATTTTGATTTTTTGGATTGTTGTTTCGAAATGTTTTTTAAATTTTTTTTTGAAATATTTTAAAGAATTCAATGATTGTTGATATTTGGAATTAAAAGAGTTGTTATTTGATCTTGAGTTTGAGGGCAATAAAGTATCTTGTTCAGTATATTGTAAAGGGTTATTATGTGAATTATAAATTGGGTTGGTTGGATGATTATCGATGTCATTGGTATTATTGAGTTTTGGGTAATTAATGTAGAGATCATTTCTTGGTAAGATGAAGCAATAAATGATAAGGTAAATAAAGGGAGTAATGGAGAAAGAAAACAAAGCAGATCTAGGAGATAAACGTAAATGAACAGTCATTAGCAAGTACAAGAAGCTTCCAATTAAACCAGCGGCTCCGGTTCCACTGCTAAAACCCACTAGGGAATTATTTTGGTAAAAATGAGTTAGTTGCAAAAACGTCACTTCGCCCAATCCTGAGCTTATTGAAGATAAAGCAATTCCAAATAGTTTCAAGTATAAATGACTTTGGTATGATTCAGTTGAGGAGAAAAAGGAAATGATGAAAATGCCAGTGAAACTGAAAAATGTCAATAAGACAATTCTCATGTCGTAAGAAATAAGGTGAATAAATAAGGGACAAGATAGTTTTATCATAAATGAAGGGAAAATATCAAATAGGAGGACGATAGATTTGGGAGTAGCAGGACCCACTAAATCAGCAGCGGCACTTAGAATTACGACATAGAGGATGTTATTTGTCAAGCCAAACAAACAGAAGGAAAGGTATATTAGAAAAGTTTCAGTGTGCATTTGGATGGAGTGAGTTAATGGATAGATAAAAGGTAAATAAAAGATAAATGAAAGATAAGAAGGGAAAAAAGCTGATATAAAAGATAAAATAGAGAGACCAGAATTGGGGGTCAGCTTTTGACTCTTGAATCCATCAAATTTCTTTCGATTACTCTTAGATGAATTAAATCAGATAACTGTTTTTGAAGGAATAGTAAGTCTTTGTTGCCGCTGTTGATGAGATCGATGTCGCTGATCTGGTTGATGTTTATGAAGGATTTCATGAACCAGCTGTTTTCAACGTTGTTTTCATCAAGTAACTTTAACTTTTTTGTCTCAAAGTCGTAGACGTAAATTTGAAATATATCAATGATAATGTTGGAATTTAAGTTCGCGTTTGTATTATCAGAGTAGTCAAGATTGTTGTTATCGTTTTCAATATTCGATGGAGCATTGCTGTTGTTTTGGTTTGAGTTCTCAGGCTTGGGGTCGTTGTGATTGTCCAAGGAAGTGGATTTATTTTGAGCTGACATTTGGTCATCATCAAAGTTGTCGTCGTCGTTATTGTTGTTGCTGCCGTTGGTCGAGTAATAAAATCTCAACCCCTTTAGCCAGTACTCATTTTTGGGCATGTAACCAAACTCATAAAAGAAGTTGATTAAGTTGCAATTGGTGAGATAGTCTGTGGATAGTTGATTCAAAAAGGTCTCAAAAAAAGTTTGAGATATGACATCCTTGGAGGAGGCAATGGGAATGTCAGTGATTTGTAGATTCCAGTTGTTTCTGTATAGTAGAGTTGACTGGTTATTCAAGTCGTTCTGTTTGATAGTTGAGGACGTGTGTTTGAAAACACTCTTGAACTTCAACTGAGCTCGGTTGTGCAAGGAATTTTCGTTCTTCAAGATGAAATTGAGTATGCGATTGTAGCTTTGGGAGGAGACAGTGGGGGATGTGTCTCTGGTGGAGGCAGCTGTGTCCTCAAAGACGTCCCAGTCTGTGGATAGCTTGATGAGAAACTGCTCGATTTGGTTGTGGTTGATATTGTTTTTGTTGGTCTGTTGCAAGGCTTTCAAGTTGATCAACGGATCAAGAATGATGTTGTAGTTCAACAAGATCTGGGGTTCGTTGATGCCAGTCAAGGCAATCAAGGTGTTGATGACCAAGATAAACTGGTCGACAGGGATTGTGCCATACAAGCTCAACTGCTGGACCATTGCTGAGCGACAGTTAGCACTGGAACAGTTCAATAATCGAAGATATTGTTCAATGTTTAATATTGAACAATATTCAATATTCAGCTCAAGTGAAATGTTCCAGAGAAACGGGAGACGGATGCTTCCGTTTCGAGCAGCAGCGCGTACTGCCCGAAACGGCAATGCTCTCGATGAGTAAATGTAGAGAGCTATGTAGAGCTATATATAGAGTCGAGCTAGCAGAATAGAATTAATAGAATTAATAGAATTAACAGAATACCGAAAGCACAAACTCTGTTACTCTGTGCACCATAACCTGCTGTTCTTCTGCCTGCTGTTTATGATAGCTGTTCCTGTCTTTCTTCTATTCAGACACACTGTTTTACTCACAACCAAAACACTCGCAATTGCTTCCACCAAGCTGAAAAGACCCATCATGACCAAAGAATCTCTCATCAAGGAAGAAGAGCCACTAATTTTTGCTCCAAAGACATACCAATACAACAAGTTTGCCTTGGATATCGAGGATGTCAACCCCAGTCCCATAGTCCAGTTTGAAAAATGGTTTCAAGACGCCATTGATTCCCCAGAGGAAGATACCCCAGATGCTGTTAGTTTCTCCACTGCTTCTTTGCCCTCAGGAAGAGTCTCCAACAGAATCGTTTTGTTCAAGCAGTTGGACCACAAAGGTTTTATTGTTTTCTCAAATTGGGACAACTCGAAGAAAAAAAGAGATATTGTTTCCAATCCATATGCTGCCTTGACTTTTTTCCACAAGAATTTGCAAAGACAAATCAGAATCGAGGGAAAAGCTGAGTTCATCTCTAAAGAATTGAACCAAAACTATTTCCAAACGAGACCAAGGGGCTCCAAAATCGGTGCCTGGTCCTCCCCACAATCTCAAGTTATTGCCAACAGAGAGGTCTTGGAGGATTTAGTCCAGCAAAATGCTGAAAAGTTCAAAGATCTTGACGACAACGATATTCCCTGTCCTGACTACTGGGGAGGCATAAGAATAGTTCCTCTAGAAATCGAGTTTTGGCAAGGCAGAACAAGTCGATTGCACGACAGAATATCTTACAGAAGAGACTCAGAAGACGATGATTGGACTATTGTTAGAATTGCTCCATAATTATATCCAAAACTTAAATCTGCTCAACGCGACTTAACAGCCAAATCAAACTAATATACTCTTTTTTTCTTTTCACTTTCTGAAAAACTCCTATATAATCAGCATATACATATATAACCAAAACAATAACACACTGCCATCTAGAGCTCTTGTAATTCTTTTTTTTCTTTTCTTCTCGCTTAACCTCCAAAATCTTCTCCAAAGCCAAAACCAAAGCCAAACCTAAACCTAAACCCAAAACCGATTTAATCATTTTCACGAATCATCCTCAATATATATATGTCATATCTACTCTAACCTGCTCTATAGATTACATCCTTTCTCTTTTATAAATGGATTTAAACTATTTATTGAATAATGATCGATCAAACAATGCTGATGATTTAATCAAAGAAATTGAAGACTTACGCAAAGAATTTAATGAAAATTATAATGAAAACTATAATGATCCAAAGTTCATCAGCCAAAAGAGTGCAAATATTAAGAATTTCAATGATAATCATAACGATAACAATAACGATAATGATAGAGATAAACAAAATAACAACCTCAATCACCAAGAATCTTCAATCTCAAAATTACACTCTGAAAACTTAAAACTATTAGCCATACTAAATGATACGAAAATAATAAACCAAAATGATTCAATATCAAGTTCCATTCCTACAAGCTTCGATCATACAAATAACACTGATTCCTTCCTTACTCAAAACTCAAATCAATCCAAAACCAAAAAAATTAATCAAAAAAATGACTTTCATTATCCAAATTCTACTAATGATCAATCTTTTTTTGTGGAAAACGTATCTGAAAGATTGAAAAGATCTGCAAAAAAGAAAATATCCTATTTCAATCAAAACGACGATCTTCTAATTGAGATAAATTCACCAAAAACAAAAAAAAACAAAAAACAAAAAACAAAAACAAAAACAGCAAACAAAAAGAATACAATTAAAAAAAACAATCCTCCATCAAAATCCTCACCAAAAAATCAAAAAATCAAGAAAAAATCATATATATCTAATCAATTTATTGATATCTCGGATGATGATAACTATCTTGAATCTAAAAATATCCCCACTTCTTCACCTAATAATTCTCAAAGCTCATCCTTTACTAATAACGCCACTGATATTAATTTAAAAAATTCAATAAATCAGAGTTCATCACAGAGATTGTTGAATGATTCTTTGCCTTCCAAAATTCACGCCGGAATAATAGAATTAAGTGATGGGGATGATATCGAAGTTGATACTATCAAATATCAAGGTAAAAAAGGAAAAAAAGAAGACAGTCTTATTATTGAAATAAATAGTTCTCCAAAAGACTACAATAGTGATGGGATAAAAGGAGCTAAGAAAAGAAACTTCAGAAAGACTATTCTAGATTCTGAGAGCGATGAAAATATAATACTAGATTTTCAAAAATCTAAAGAAAAAAAGAAAAACATTACAAAACTAAATAGTAAAAATGGAATTGAAATAGATGTACCAAAAAATTTATTTGAGGTTGAGAAAGATAAAAAATCAAAGCTACCTGTAAAAATTCAAATCAATTCAAAAAAAATAACCAACTTGGTTGCAAAAAATGCCACTGATGCTCAAGATAGTCTGTTACAATTGAATAAATCAGATCAAGAAAAACACAAAAATCCCTCAAAAAAACTTGACAAAATCAATAAAAAGATTAAATCAAAGGATATTGAAATGAAAGACAAACCAAGTTCCCATTTAAAAATCAAAACTGACCATCTCCAAGCCAATAATGATGATAACAATAATGATAAAATCAAGCAGGGAAATAAAACAAAAGATCTTTCAAAGGAAAAATTTTCTGAAATTGTAACAAGTATATTTTCCGATAGTAATAAAGTCTTACAGCAAAGAACAATTGCAAAGAAAACTTCAAACAAGAAAAAAAGAGAAAAAACTCTTGGTGAATTGTGCTCTAAAACCAATTTTAGACCTTATAGAGTGGGGTTGTCAAAAAGAGTTAAAGTAGATCACTTGCATGAATATTTAAAAAAGGAAACAAAAAATATATAATTATAAAGAAAAAAAAAAATTATATCTAACATAAAATATGAGAACTTAGCCCAATCGTCCAGTTATAGGAGCCAATAATTGCAAAAGACAAAAGAAAACATACGATTATACTAATAGATCCATATGTGAATGCATCTAGTAAGTTTTGAGAATGCAATTCCAGAATGAATGTTGAAACAGTCGATAAAACTGTACAAAATCCATCAGACAATGCAACCAAGATTTGACAATTTATGAAAGATTTTCCAATTAAATTAAAATCCAGCGAACGATTCAACACTATGAAAATTGAAATTAAAATTGTAGCAATCAAGTTTGCCAAAAATGTTCCCAAAAATTTTATATGGGCAAATTTATTATTAAAATAAAATGATATAATATATCTCAAGTAACATGCAAGTGGTGCAAAACAATTGGCAACTGTAACGTGTCTCCAGCGTTTTTTGAAAATTGATAGCAAAATAAATACTATCAAAAAGATTATACCAAATAATTCTAAAATTATAAGAAATGGAGCCAATCTTCTTTGCTCGTTGCTTGATTTATCACCACTTAATATATTACGTTTGTATAAACGATTATTAATTTTATTCACTATACTCAAACCAAATAAATACCCAGAAAACGATAGCGAAAATTGAGCTATAATGAATAAAACTAGATTTAATAGCCCATAGGCTTTATTGGGATATGAGTTATAAGCATTTTCATTGAAGATCAAGTTATTTTCCTTGTTTGCTATTGACAAACTAAGCAATACTGCTTCTAAAATCAAGGAGGAAAATGACGAAAACGATCCACAATACCCTGTTGTCATACCTAATCTCAAAAGATTGATGTGCTTTTGTTTCACAACATTACAGTGATTAATCGTTTTGTTGTTTTTATCAGCTTTATCGACTGTTATATCTGTTTTTATAAATTTAAACATACCCATCAAAAAACAAGACAAGAAGTTGGACCAAATTACTCCAGACATATATGAATTGTTGTAGCATGCTAAACGACCTACTCCAAGCCTAGACAAGTTCCCCAAAATAGAGAAAAAGCAGAGAATAAAAAATAATCTAAATTCTTCCACCATTACACACGATCGATCGAGAGGAAGTTTCTCATTTCCAAAACAAAAAATCTATTGTTGAGTGCTTGAAATTCAAAAAATGCATGAAACAAGCTTTTCCATTTAAGGTTTTCTGCTTGACACAAATCCACAAAGTTGGCATTTCGAGCTCAAAGTTCTCTGACACAGAAAAAAAAGCAGAAAAAGCAGCAGAGGAACAAGAAGAAAATACAAAAGAGACAAGAAATTCTTTGAAATTTTGAAGAATAAAGGAAGATGCCACAAAAAGACTTATTTTTTGACAAACAATACCAAACAATGGTCATTTTTGCTCTTTTTCTATTAATTTTTATGACCCATTGACTTCTTCAGTCCTTTCTGAATCCTAGTTCTTTGAATCCAGCTATGATTGAATATAAGGAACTAAAAAGATTTATCAAAATTATTGTTAAATATCAGCTAGATTTCTTTGATTTCATAATATTGCTCCTATTTAGCGTTTTCTATTCTCTTAAATACAAATTATTTACAATCTACTACAAAGATAGGTGTCCCATCGTTAGATTCTCTACAATATTAAGAAATACAAAATTGTATAAATTTAAAGAAAATTTAAACACATATAAAAAAACCTTAACTCACTTTCAATTATTCACTCCACCTCAGCCTTTGAGATCGTTTAAAAGTGAAAATAACCCAGCTTTAAACAGACCAATTGAAAATATAAGTTTGTTACTAAAAAATAACTATCAACATTATAAAATGATGAAAAAAAACCTTAGTATAAAATACAATGATGAAAATCAACAAATGTTAAATAATACCAATAATAATATTCATAATGATGAAAATTGGAATAAACTTAATAATCAATATCACAGTAATCTAAATCACCATAGAAACTCTCAGAATGACCAAAAACAAAAAAGTTTTAAATTCAACATAGATGATTTAGCTGTTCCTGCTGCAAGAGCTGCCACTAGCAAATGTTTTATGAACACCAAACTAAGAGACATCTCAGTATTAAATTTCGATAATATTGGGGAGATAAACTGCCAGGATAGAAACAATATGGGCAATACTTTTAATAGCAATATAATTAATAATAATAAAATTAAAAGTAGATCAAACTCACTAAGATCTTTATCCTCTTTTTGTTCAGTAAAATCGATGAGATCGGTAAAATCAATGAAATCTATTAGAACAATGAAATCTATCAACTCTATGAGATCAATAAACAAAAATTATAATCCGGATAATGATCTTAATAGAATCCCAACTAAATATGAAAACAAGGACAATTCTGTGTATTTGACTTGCAAATCTCCTACAAAAACCGTTAAAGGAGATAATTTAGTCAATAATCTCAGTCAAATAGACAATAACGTCAAACTGGACTTTAATCATCATTTAATCAAAATAAATAGCATAAATATAGTAACAATTGGAGATAATAAATGCGGTAAAACCTCGTTAATTAATACTTTTATTAACAATGAATTTTCAAATAAATTTTCAAGTTATTCTATTTTTGAAAATTATAACAAAAAAATATTTTTTAAAGAGCCTTTGCAAAAACTGACCATAAATTTCAAATTTTGGGATGTTTCAGGTCATGAGGATTTTGATAGAATGAGGCCATTAATATATGCTGATGTTCAAATTATTTTGATATGCTTTGCTGTTAACAATACAAATAGCTTTAATAGTATTCTAGAAAAATGGATCCCAGAAATTGAAAGCTATTGTCCAAACATACCAATTATTTTATTAGGCTTAAAATCCGATTTGAGAAAAACCACTACCACTAGTGATTATGATAGTGATCATTATATCAATAATAATAAACAAGGAGATAGATTGATTGAATATAAAAAATGCATTGAATTAAGTAAACAAATCAATAGCAAGTATTACATTGAATGTTCGGCAAAAGAGATGTATCATATTCATAAGATTTTTGATCTAGTAGCTAAAATAATAATTAGCAGAGAATATCCATTTTTAAATGTTGATAGAGATATCAACGTTGATTTCCTTCAGAATGAAAAAGAATTTGAAAAATTGATAAAAGAAGAAGAATCTAAATCACACTCAAATTCTTATCTTCAAGATGAAAAGAATAAAAATATAGAAAAAAAAAACACCAGTCCCAAAAGCAGAGTTCATAGCGTTCAAGAATTTTTAAATCATGAAATAGAAAGAAGTTTGAGATCAATAAAATCATTGGGTAAGGAAGCAAATTATGAGATTGAAAGCAATATTAATGAAATATATGATGAGTTCAGTAAGTTTAGTATCGATGACAGTTATACAAACAATAGGTCAATGATAACAAACATTGATCAAACATTTGATAGTGTTGAAGATCTTAAAAATCCAATAAGTTTAGACAAGTTGGAAAATTTTAGTAGTTTTAAAGAGTTTAGTAGCGTTGGTGTTGATGACAGTAATGAGGTAAAGAGAAAGAGGAATAAAACAAGGCAAATAAGCATGTTTAGAAAAACATCAGGAGTGTCAATTAAACCATTAAAAATAAAAAATAAAAATAAAGATAGAAATAAAGAGGAAAATCAAAATTATAATACCAGTTGTAAATTGATGAATGTAATTCAAAGTTCACCATCAATATCAAGTCAATTTTATAATAAACCACAACCAAAATCACCAAAAAACACACAACCAAAACCTGCAATTGGGAGAAAATCATCAATTAGCAAGAATTCATTAAGATCGTTAAATAATCAAAGTTTCAGTTCGTTTCGATCGATGAGAGATCATAGAACCAGAAAATCAAGGTCAAAGTCAAGAGCAAATGCTGGAGCCAGATCGAGAGTCAGGTCTAGAGCCAGATCAAGACCAGGATCAATAGTTAGAGTTTCGTTAAGGAGAAGCAACGTAAAAAAAGTCAGAGCTTTAGGTGATTATAATAGAGAAAATTCCAGTAACCCATTTTCGAAACATAAAACGGAATGTGTAGTTATGTAGTAGAGTGATATTAAACCAACAATGGTATATACTATAATGAAGCAATTTTTTTATGATGAGTCCGCAGCTTCTTGGAAGCTACTATCTTGTTCAGTAGTAGATTTTCTATTGTTCTCACTCGGCTTCTGGTTCAGATTGTCAGTCGTAAAATCAGATTTTGATTCAGCATCCAAACGTTGATTTTGTTGAAAGAACTGGGTCACTTTTGCTGATTTCTCTTCAGTGACACCATCGTAAAATCCCTTCCAGATATTAGCAATGCTATTGAACTGATTGCCAATGGTGATAGAGTGTTCCATCGACCTGTTTAGTGAGTTGAGTCGGTTGAGAACAGAGTTCATCTTCTGGTTAACATCGTGCAACAATAAATTCCTCTCGGCTTCAAAATCAGCATCGCTGTCGCCTCTATCCATCTCAGCTTGCTTCTTCTGCTTCCTCTGCTTCTTTTGCCTCTTCTTCCACTGCGATGTTAAGCTGTCAGACACGTGCTCATCACGCAATCATCACGCGGAAATCGCCGAGTCGGCTCCAGCGCTGCGGGCGGCGACAAAACGCTGCTGGAAACGAAGCACCAGGGTGAGATTTCGCTGTTTTTCCTCCACACGCTTTGAGAAGTTTTGATTGGCTGATGGAGCTGGTTCAAAAATCATTGGAAGAGTAACTATCCACTTCCTGAACACTGTTTATTTAGTAGCCATTCGATCGTTTTGCTGAACTTGCCTTATATTTCTCTGATTTTCTGGTCTTTTTCGTCTCTTTTCAATCCCATTAACCACATCACCCAAAACAACAAAATGATCAGTGCCAGACTTTTATCAAAATCTACTATCAAACCTTCATTGGTTTCCAAAAGAGCGTTTCATTATTCATCTTTCGCTTTAAGCAAGAGAATTGAAACTGATGCTTTTGGTGAAATCGAGGTTGAAGACTCCAAGTACTGGGGTGCTCAAACCCAAAGATCCTTACAAAACTTCGATATTGGTCAACCAACTGCTAGAATGCCAGTTCCAGTTATTAAGTCTTTTGGTATTTTAAAAAAATCAACCTCAATTATAAACGAAAAATATGGTACTTTAAAACCTGATGTTGCCAAAGCTATTCAACAAGCTGCAACTGAGGTTGTGGAAGGTAAATTGACTGACCACTTCCCATTAGTCGTCTTCCAAACCGGTTCTGGTACTCAGTCAAACATGAACGCCAATGAAGTTATCAGTAACAGAGCTATTGAAATCTTAGGTGGTAAAAAAGGTTCCAAAAGCCCTGTTCACCCAAATGACCATGTCAACATGTCCCAATCTTCCAACGATACTTTCCCAACTGTTATGCATATTGCAGCTGTTTTGGAAATTACAAACACTTTGATTCCAGAATTGAACTTGTTCAAGGACTCATTAGCTAAGAAAGTTGACGAATTCAAAGACATTGTCAAAATCGGCAGAACCCATTTACAAGACGCTACTCCATTAACTTTAGGTCAAGAATTTTCTGGTTACTTGCAACAAGTTATTAATGGTATTGCCAGAGTTGAATCCACATTGCCAAACTTGAAATATTTAGCTCAAGGTGGTACTGCTGTTGGTACCGGTTTAAATACCAGAAAAGGTTGGGATTCTGATGTTGCCAATACTGTTAGTGAACTTACTGGTATTGATTTCAAACCTGCTCCAAACAAATTTGAAGCTTTAGCTGCTCATGACGCTATTGTTGAAGCCTCCGGTGCTTTAAACACTTTGGCAGTTTCTTTATTCAAAATTGCTCAAGATATTAGATACTTAGGTTCTGGTCCAAGATGTGGTTATGGTGAACTATCTCTTCCAGAAAATGAACCAGGTTCTTCAATTATGCCTGGTAAAGTCAACCCAACTCAAAATGAAGCCTTGACCATGATCTGTACTCAAGTCTTTGGTAACAATGCTGCCATCACTTTTGCTGGTGCATCTGGTCAATTTGAATTGAACGTTTTCAAACCAGTCATGATCTACAACTTGTTAAACTCCATTCAATTATTAAGTGATGGCTTGAGATCTTTTAGATTGAACTGTCTCGATGGTATTAAAGCCAACAAGGAAAAAATTGACAAATTATTACATGAGTCCCTTATGTTGGTTACTGCTTTAAATCCAAAAATCGGTTACGATAAGGCTTCCAAAGTAGCCAAAAATGCTCATAAAAAGGGTATAACATTAAAGGAATCCGTTTTGGAATTAGGTTACTTAACTGAGGAAGAATTCCACCAATGGGTTGTTCCAGAAAACATGATCGGTCCTAAATAGACTATCTATTAATAAAAAAAAATTCCCAAACATTTTTAACAAGCCAACTCAGTTTTAAACTCGGTTCCAACCCAGTTTTCTTTGTTCTGTTTGTTCTCTTTGTTTTCTTTAAGTTCAATATTCTATCTTAGTTTATATATAGTAATGTGATGTGTATGATTCAACAAACAACTGTTTGTGGAGACCAATTGTTCATGCGTAGCTTTTATGTTTCTATTGTTCCAACGAGATGCTCATCCCTTTATCATCCACCACTAGCACACACAAAATTGCCGGAAATAGACACTTGCATGAGTGTCCATTCACAAGCATTACAAAACGGAACCCGTACCAATGGCTTTGTTGATTTGAGTTTGTTTTTTTTGGTATAAAAAGCTAAAATTTTTCGTTCTGCTTCATCTTTGTTAACTAATTATTAACTCCAGTCTCTTTGACTCACTAAATAAACTTAAGGATGCTGTAATGGCGTTGTTATGTTAATGGTTAGTTTGTCTCTCTAAGCTGGTAGAACAAGTTATATTTTTGTAATTTGGTTTATTTATGTTTAATTGTTTTATTTATTCATTAGATTTAGCAATGTAAATACTCCAAACAAACAATGTCTTCCAAAAGAAACGATTATATCGGTATATAATTGTATAAACTATTAATATAATTTATTTCTTTATTTATTTACTTTTTGTACTTTTTATTATTAACCTATTCTTTTTTCCTTCTCTTTGTTTTTTTTTACAATTCGAATTTCGCTTTTGAAACACCCCAGTTTACATTGATCAACTATACTCATTCTCCTACTATAGTTTTGATCTCATTACACTGGTAGAATAATTTGGAAAGTTGCATTTAACGAATTGCAATTTTGTTTAAATATCGTTTTACTATTGAATGTTTATAATAGTTGAAACTTATTTATTTCAAGACATGTTGAAAAACAAAGCAAAAAAAAGGTCTAAATCGATGAGAAATGAGCTATAAGAAAGAAAAGAAAAAAAAAGAAAAAAAAAGGTGGGAATAAGTGACAAATGAGGAATAACATCTAAAATAAAACAATAAACTAATAAGCTAATGAAATAATGAAAATGAAAATAAAAATGAAACTGAAAGTGAAAATGAAAATGAAAATGAAACTAAAATATAATAAATAAAAATGAAAGATAAAATAAAAAGTAAAAAAAAAGAAAGCAAAAGAAATAAAAATACTAGCTAATAACTATATTTGTATATATATATTTTTTCAATCTTTTTCTAATAAATCAACTGTCGATTCTAAAAACATCAATTGCTGTAAAATTTCATTACAAACTTGAGAGATTTTGTAGTTTTTAAAAATTTCGATTTCAATTTTTAATTCGCAAACTAGGAAATGCATGTTTTTCCATTGAATTAATTCAAAATCGTAGCCGATCCTTTTAGCCATTCCTGGACCATAAATTCGAATTCTGTTACCATTTTCATCGATAATTTTCCCAGTTTCTTTTAATTCGATTGGATTTAATTTGGGGAAATTTGCGTGAACAAACAAGATTCTTGGCTGTTTATTTTCAATTGGCAAGACATTTGTATCTTCTTTGAATTGATTTGAAACGGGGATTATTTTGTATAGTTCATTATTTGCTTCCTCGAAGTTTTTAAACAATTTTTTACTATTTTTCAAGATATTCAAGTTTGAGTTTAATATATTATAATCCTCAAGAGGATCAAATTGGCCCATACCTGTGCCGATGAATTCTCTTTGATTGTTGAAATAACCAAAGGCATTTAGGAATTTGTTTACTTGGTAGTAAGGTTTTTTCAAAACAACCGCGGCAGCTAAGAAAGTTTCTTTATCACCTTCACCATCGGAGCCTTGAGAAAATAGAGGGTAGTAGTATTTTGGACCGTATAGGTTGTAGTATAAAGCAAGGAAGAGGGACTTGATGTGGGTTTTTTTGGAGATCATAAGTTGCCCCGATTCGGTTGTTGGATCAGGTATAGTGCCTAATCTATCGTGGAGAGGGATTTTATCTGGCTCGTTAGCTTCATTTATCATTCCAGCTTCGTAGATACCGTAGTTGTGATAACCGTAGCGAACTCTTTTGGGAGATATGTCGATTCTAGCAATTTTATAATAGAGAGGAGAAGTTGCTCTTTTCCAGAAGTCAGGCCAGCAAATTAGGCCATTTGATAAAAAGGGTTCGGTTTCGAACAAGTAGTCTGGAGAGTGAACAGGAATATTATCAGAATCTAATAGTAAGACGTTTTCAAAAGATGAAACTAGTAGCGCTAAGGCTTTGTATTGGTAGCCAAAAAATTGGAATTTTGAAGTGACATTTGTTCCCAAGACATGGGGGAGTAGGATACATTTGGCGTTTAAAGCAGGAAAAATTCTTGCACAGAGATCGATTTCGTATTCTTCAATAGTTGGGATGACGACTTCTATGGGTAGAGTTGAGCCGACACTTCTTAGAGATTTTATGGATAATAATGCCAACCAATTGAATTTTCCACCGCCAACAAAGACAATTCCATTACCTTTGTAAAGATTTGAGTCGATTTTATTTGGCAAGTTATCAACGATGAATCGGTGAGAGTTGGTTAGAGCAGATAGTTCGTTGTCGTTTAACTGTAGGAAACTTGATAGATAGTCTTCAGTTAATATCGGAGTCTTTGTATCAATTAGTGGAGAGTCATAACCAGCGTGATAGATTCGTTCTTCAGATTTATAGTTATTTAAGGCAGGAATCTCGGGGTTGGAATCGTATAGTAATTGGAAGACTTTGGTGAATAAATTTTGCAAGGAGAGTAATCTTGAGCCAGATTTGTCGAAATCGGATAGTGTGGTGGCGAGTTTTAATTTTTCAAAACTTATATCATTGATTTTTTTGTTTTCGGGTTGGTTTTCAGCAATATTGAGATTTTGAAGGTCGTTTTGAGAATCACTGGTTTCTGATTGACTCAGACCAGAATCATCAAATTTTTTATCATTAGAATGGTTGGGATCAATATTGTTTTTAGTGTTAAGAGCGCTTTGGGTGCTTTGGGTGCTTTTAGTGTTTTTAATATCTTTAATATCTTTAATATCTTCAATGCCTTGAATGTCTTCAGCGTCTTTGATATCTTTTTCATTAATTTGAGGTGAATCGGAGTGATCGATTATGGGATCATTTGAACTTGAAATTCCGGTACTTGATTGAAGATTTTGCAACTGTTTCTGGTAGGTGAAGTAATTTTTTTTGATATTGGTCAATTGAACTTGGTTATCGTTCCCGTCGAGTCTGATCTCTTTACTGTGGCTGATTTCATTGGTGTTGAATTTTTTTTGCATTGAATTTTGAATTGGATCTGAAATTTCAGCGGTAATGGAATGCTCATTGAGATCTAGACTTTTAAGTGGTGCTGGCGGGTGGGCGCTTCCATCGAGATAGACACTGTCTTTGAACAAATACAAAGCAATGAAAATTAAAGCAAGAAGCAAGTAATTGAGTCTCTTGCTCTTGAGTATCCTGAGTCGTTTGATCTTCAAGTGAATGAGCCTTTTAAAAGATGATTTGTCGTATTTGTCCTTCATTTTCAAAAGATGAGTTGATTTAGCCAAAGCGTCGGGCGAGAAAAGATGAGGGAACGGAAAACCGCAGGAGATAGCACGAGCCCAGAAAAAACGAGATGGAGTAAGCCCAGAGAATCAGAGCGTTGGAGACGAGAAGAAAACAAGAAGAGGAAGAGCAGAGGAAGAGCAGAGGAAGAGCACTGGTATAAATACAAAAATAACAAGAGCAGAGACAGCAAAAAGAATGGCATTGAGAAGAGAGCTTGGTCAACCGAAGCAGAAAGGTGGATCGATAATCTCTCGACAAAACCGCTGTCTCCTTTCCCTTTCAAAATAAGCCGGTTTTCTGAAGCCTCTCTGCAGCCCGGAACTCTAATGCTCTGCGCAGAGCCGCAGAAAATAACAGAAATCAGGTTGCAGCCAAGTGCACCTGCAGGGGGTTTGTACCGCTGTCCCCCAGCACTTCCGGCTCTGTGGTCTCGCGCCCGCTTTGGCAAGCACCTGCTCTTTGTGGAAGCTGCCACACGTCTTTCGCTGTTTTCGGTTGCTTTCTCCTTTTTAGCCCCGTCCAAACAGGACGCTCTGCTGCCAAACTCTCTTCTGCTGTGTCTGGCCCCTGTACATTTCGGGCTTTTTGCAAAAAAGGACACCAGCTCAGAAGAAAGCCTGAAAAATGTGATGGATAAAGACCTCTAATCTCAAGCGAGCCTTTCATTCTCTGATATTTCACCATTGGCACCTCTTTCGACCAGACCTTTAGGAATCTTCCATTGTTGGCTAGAACAGGGAACCTCTCGCCTTATCACTCTCTGCTGCTGCTTTTTTTGTCTTCTTTTCTGCTTCTGCTCAAGGAAAAATGTCCTTTTTTGGTGTCTATAAGGCCATCTACGCTTACACCTCTCAATCACCTGAAGAACTATCAATCAAGGAAGACGACATTCTATATCTTTTGGAAACGTCTGATATTGATGAGTGGTGGAAAGTCAAAAAGAGAGTCGTGGGTTCGGATCTCGACGAACCAATTGGTCTAGTCCCTAAAACCTATATTGAGCCAGCTGATATAATAAACTCCTGCGTCGCTCTCTATGATTACGATAAACAAACTAGTGAAGAATTATCGTTTAAGGAAAACGACACTTTTAATGTCTATGATATCTCTGACATAGATTGGTACTTGGTCTCTACCAAGACTTCCAATCCTTCTCGCCTGGAATATGGCTTTATTCCTTCCAATTACATTCAACTAACTAACGAATCTCCAAGTAATAAAAACACCAACATTGCCATGACTAGCAATACCACCTCTAGCCTAACTACCACTACTACTCCCACTAACATACCATCAACAAACAGTGCAAGCAATTACACCTATGATCCTCCTCAAGCTTCTGCTGCAAGCTTCCCTGCCCCTCCAACTCACCCAACCCGTCAACCTCAACCTCAAGAAACTCAACCTTCTAAAAAACAATACCAACACATATCCGACGACGACGATGATGATGATGATGATCAGCCTCCTCCAACTCCCAAAAGGCCAACTAATCCTGAGATCTTGAGATCTCCATCTCCTTCCACTTCTACTTCTAGACCTATTGATATCCGTCAATCTTCCTACCCCATTAAAAAACTGTCCACTGCCACCTCTTCTTCTAACAATAGAAAAGACAAGGAACGTTTAAACTACAACCCAAGAAGAATGCAGAACAGCGACTCTGATGACAATTCCAAGGAATCTGACGAATTTTTCACATGGAATGTAGCTGAAGTTGAAGGCAGAAAAAAAAAGAAAGCTCAGTTGGGTATCGGAAATGGTGTAATTTACTTCAGACCTGATCCCTCCACTGGTGACCTCCCTCAAAAATGGAATGCTCTAAACTTAGTCAACTTCTCCACAGAAAAGAAACACGTCTTCTTAGACTTTAAAAACCCAAGCGCTTCCATTGAAATTCACGCTGGTTCAAGAGAAATAGCCGATGAAATATTGGAACTATTAGCCGATATCAGAGGTGCTGTCTCTTCAAAGGGCTTAAAAGAAGTTAAAGCTGCTTCAAAACCAACTGCTAACGGCTACAAAGTCGGTAAAGTTCTCTACGACTTTAAAGCTCAGGATCTAAATGAACTAAACGTTAAAGAAAATGACCTAGTATTCATTATAAACGACAAAAAATCAAAAGATTGGTGGTTAGTTAAAAACATTGACAACAATAAAGAAGGTGTGGTTCCTGCATCCTACATAGAAATCAACTCTTCAAACTTTTCCCTAGGCTCTGTAGCTGATAAAACTAGAAACTTGGTTAAATCAAAATCAAACAAAAGAAATAAAGAAAAAGAATTGAAATTAAGAGAAAGAGAAGAAAGAGAACGAAAACAAAGAGACAATGAAAGAGAAAGAGAAAGAGAAAGAGAAAAAAAACAAAGAGATTATGAAAAAAGAAAAAAAGAAAAAGAAGCTAAAGAAAAAACAAAACCAAACTCAAATAAAGTTAGAACTTGGGTTGATAAAACTGGTTCCTTTAATGTTGATGCTGAATTTCTAGGCATTTCTCAGGGTAAAGTTCATCTACACAAAGTCAATGGTGTTAAAATTGCTGTGGCTGCAGAGAAATTGGCATTACCTGATATTGAATATGTTGAAAGAGTAACAGGAACTTCTTTGGATGCTTACAAACCTGATAAAGAAAAACAAAGAGATAGAGATGATGAAAAAAGACGAAAAGAGATTGAAAAAAGACAAAGAGAAAAACGTGAAAGAGAAGAATATGAGCGTACAAAATCCGTTATCACTGCTGCTAAAAATCTCTCTGCAAATCAAAAGAAAGGCCCAAGTTATGACTGGTTTGAATTTTTCCTTGAATGTGGTGTGGACGTTAATATTTGTCAACGTTATGCTTTAAGTTTTGAAAAAGAACAGATGGATGAAAATTCTCTAGAAGATATCACCCCTTCCTTATTGAGAACATTAGGTTTTAAAGAAGGTGACAATATAAGAGTATTAAAGTTCTTGGATAAAAAATTTAACAGACAAAAACCTAACTCAGCTGGTTCTAACACAAGCGAAGCATTGTTTGTTGGCTCGGGAGGTGAGTTGAAAAATAATCGTACACGTTCTACCTCTAATGTGGCAATTGACGCCTCTGCTTTGCAAGCAATTAAACAACAAAATCAACCTTCTGCTTCCACAGAAAGTTCAACCTCCAAATCGGTCGGAGGATTTGATGATGACGCTTGGACTGTCAAGCCAGCATCAAAATCAAACTCACAGATACAGAATAGCAATAGTACTACCAACTTAGCCAAGGATAACAAAACTCATTTAATTGCTCCACACTCCCAGCCAGATTTTACCGGTTCTTTGCAAGATCTTGTCGATCTTAAACCTTTGGAAGCTACCAATGGAAAAAGTACCGCTTCTGCTATTTCCCCAATAAAAGCAACCAATCCAATTGTTCCAGTATTGCAACCATCCAAAACAGGATCCTCATTGAAATCTCAAAAGACAAGCTCTTCTATCAGATCACAGAGAACAGGAAATTTGATACCATTGGATCCATTCAAGACTGGAGGAAATTTGGTTCCATTTGCAACTGGAGGTGCAGCAATGATTCTACCCTTACAAACCGGCATGATGATGCCTATGCAACCCGTATTGATTCCTCAAACTACGACAACTTTTGCAATCCAAAAAACAGGTGGAGAAATACCTCAGACGTCATTTATTATCCCGCAAACTACATTTGGTACCTCAGCTACCACACTTGTTCCTGTTCAAAGGACGGGTGGTTTTGTTCGAATGGCAACAGGTGGATTGATACCATTGCAAAAAACAGGTGGAACAGTTACTGGAATGCCACAGACTAGCTTCGTAACTTCTATGCCAACTAGCTCTTTCACTGGATCTACTGCCAGTTCAGGGGTGACTTTTCCCACCACTTCATTTGCTGGAAGTAGTTTTATTACTCCAAGTCAACCAGTGAACCCACAACCTCAAACCGGATTTGAGAATATGTTTGCAAATATGAATATAAATAATCAAACTGGTTTCAATCAATTTCAAACTACATTTAACCAACCTAATATCAGTCAAACTGGATTCAACCAAACAGGATTTAATCAAACAGGATTTAATCAGACTGGATTTAATCAGAATACTTTCTCTAATAATTCAATTGGCCAAACTCCTATTGGTTTTAATTCTCAACCAACTACCAGTTTTAACACAATGTTTCAACCACAACAAACACAACAGTCAATGTTTCCTACACAAATGAACCAGTTTTCAATGCAACCTACATCATTCCAACAACAACAAGTACAACAACAAGCACCTCTTCAATATCAGCCAACCGGTCTTGGTTTTGGGAACGCACCCACGGAAATGCCAAATGTCAGTTTTGGAGGAGTGCAAGCTCAACCTTTACAAAACCAACAAACTGGCAGAAGGGCCAACTTGTCTGCAGCCACTCCAGATAACCCATTTGGTTTCTAATTTTATTATTTTAGTTGGTTTAATATAAAATTAATTGGTTTAGTTTAAATGAATTTGGTTGCCTTTTCTGATAGGAATTTATGTTTTTATTCTTTAAAAGGCTTATAATTGCACTGCACGATAAAATAAAAACTTCTTTAGATTTCAATTTTTTATTTCATAAATTTATATTACTTTTTGATATTTTTTTCTTGTCATGGTTTTTCCGTTTATCCAATTTAATTACTTGAATTTTTTTTTTCTACACGTTTGATTTTTTTTATGTTTTTGTTAGATACATCAATTTTTAATTTTAGTTTATTTCAATTTTAGATTCAATTATTGCTTATTTTGTCCGATCACAATTTATTATCAGCTATATGAAAAATAATAATTTCTTGTATTTACATAACAAACCACTAAATGTGAAACATGTTGGCACTTGGACATCCCGAAGAAACAAATGTTTTTTTTTGCCCAGGCATGATAATACTTTGAAGATTAATTAGATAATCACTTTATACAAACAAAAATATTTTCTATCTCTGTTACATTTGTTGTCTTCTTCAGTTGTAATTGCACTTTAACTTCAATAGAACCCAAATCACCAAAAAATATAATAAAGAGAATTTCCCGATTGAGCAATTTAAGAACGTCGCCAATGGTTTGGGTCCAGAAAGAAATTTCAAAATTTTTTTTTTTTCGATTCACGTGTAGATATTTTTTTTGAAATATTTTTCAATCTCAAAAGTGAAAAACTCTATTGAAACACATCTAGTTAATTTAGAATTAAATTTATATATACTGCCAAAATGGGGAAGAATTTAGCTCCAGGTGCAGGCCACAAGGGGTTTGCTGTTGCTGCCCCAAACAAAGCTCACAAATTGGCTTTAAGAGCTCATGATGTGAAGGAGAAAAAGCTTCATGTTCCAATGATAGACAGAACTCCTGATGTTGATCCTCCTCCAGTAATAGTAGCAGTGGTTGGGCCACCAGGGACAGGAAAGACAACATTGATAAGGTCTTTGGTGAGAATATTGGCCAAAACCACTTTGTCAGACATAAGAGGACCAATTACTCTTGTTAGTGGTAAAAGAAGGAGATTGACATTTATTGAAGTCTCCAATGATCTATCATCAATGATTGATATTGCAAAGATTGCTGATTTGGTGCTACTATTGATTGATGGGAATTTTGGATTTGAAATGGAAACAATGGAATTTTTGAATATTGCCCAGCATCATGGAATGCCTAGAGTGTTAGCCATTGCAACACATTTGGATTTGTTTAAATCTCAATCAACCTTGAGAACTTCGAAAAAGCGTTTAAAGACTCGTCTTTGGACTGAAGTATACAAAGGTGCTAAGCTCTTTTATTTGTCAGGTGTTTTGAATGGCAGGTATCCTGATCGTGAGGTTTTTAACCTATCGAGATTTATTTCTACCATGAAGTTCAGGCCATTAAAATGGAGAAATGAACATCCATATCTATTGGCAGATCGAGTAACAGATTTGACTCATCCAACACTAATCGAGAAAAATAAAAAATGTGACAGAAAGATTGCCATATATGGCTATTTACATGGAACTCCATTATCCTCAAGCAACCCAAGAGTTCACATTGCTGGATGTGGAGATGTCACGATTCAATCGATTGAAAAGTTAGTTGATCCATGTCCAACTCCATATTTTGAAGAAAAACTAGATGAGTTTCAAAGAGAAGCTCAAAAAAATGAAGATGGTTCAGGCACCACCAAAAGAAAAACAAGAAGAAAAAGATTGAATGATCGACAAAAGATAATATATGCTCCAATGTCAGATGTTGGTGGTGTTCTTGTGGACAAAGATGCTGTTTATATTGATGTTGGGGAAAATAAATCTAGAAAAAAAGATGCAGAAACAGAAAAACTTGTAGCCAGTCTTCAAGAAGCAAACAAAACATTTGATGATGAAATCAAAAGTTCTTCTAGTTTCAGGTTATTTTCAAATTCCAAAGAAATAAATGGAGTTGAGGATTTGGATTCAGATAATTTAGATGATGAGCCGCAAGGATTATTGGATGAATTAGACTTAGAAAAAGAGATAAATAATACCGGCAGAAAAACTTTAAGAAAACCTACTTCAGCGAAAAAAATCGGCGATGATGATGATGATAATGATAATGATGATGATTATAATAGCGATGAGTTGGATGAAAATGAAGATATTTTGGAACAAGAAATTGATGAAGAAGAAGAAGACTTTGAAAGAAAACGATTTCAAAGGATTCGAACTGAAATTTATGGATCCAATAAAAAAGAAAAACTAGAATTTGAAGAAGATTCAGACATTGGATTATCCGATGATAGCTATGATTCTGATGGTAATAACTGGAAAAAACAAGCAAGGAAATTGCAAGGAACTGTAACTAGAAAATGGGATATAAACAAGCTTTTATATGCCAATAATATTGAACCAGAAGATGTGATAGATAGAGTTTATAATCGTGGTGGTGATGAAAGCGAAGAAGAAGATATTGAAGAGGAGGATTTTTTCAAGAAAAAAATTGATAAAGAACCAAGCAATGAATTTGATTCGTACAAACCTCATTTTTCAGACATTGAGATGTTGAAAAATAAATGGATTTTTGACAATAATAACAGTAGTATAGATAAAGAGGATAGTTCGGCAAATTCACCGTTTGCGTTAATATCGAAAAGATTTATTTTGTCAAAAAAAATGATTGGAGAAGATGGAAGCGATGATAACCAAGAGGTAGGCGATGATTCAGATGAGGAATTATATGGTGATTTTGAAGATTTGGAAACAGACGAAAAGTTTGGTTCTGACGATAAGAAAAAGCCTCTAAACAAAAAATTACGTGATAGTGATGATGGAGAAGAAGAAGAAGATGATGATTTTGCTGATTTTGATGCAGAAGAACAAAAAGATGAAAATGGTGAAGGAGAAGAACCAAATATGGATGAAGATTTTAAAAATTTGACAGTTGAAGAAAAACGAGCATTAACAGCTAAAAAGAAAGAACAGTTAAGATTACAGTTTGAAGCAGAAGAAGGTGGTGGAGAGTTTGGAATTGATAATCCGGAAGGTAATGATGAAACATGGTATGATATCCAAAAGGCCAAGATGGCTAAACAGTTGGAAATTAATAAAACTGAGTTAACAAAAATGGACATTGAAACCAGAACCAAAATTGAAGGATACACAGCAGGGTCTTATATCAAGTTGACGTTTGAGAGATTGCCATATGAGTTTATTGAAAATTTTGACCCAGTTTATCCTATTATAATTGGGGGGTTATTACAAACGGAAGAAAGATTTGGGATTTTAAATGCCAGAATACGAAGACACAGATGGCATAAAAAAATCTTGAAAACCAGCGATCCATTGATTTTATCATTAGGATGGAGAAGATTTCAAACGCTACCGATATACACAACATCAGATTCCAGAACAAGAACTAGATCGACGACCTCCTCCGATAGGGCCCTGCGCGGCTGGCACCAGAACCGTCTTTTTCTTCAGCGCTCGCCAACACGGGCTGGTTGCAGCCTGGTGTTCGGCGAGCAGCTTGGTGTTTGGTAGCGAGTACTTGGGGCGCTCGGCAGTTCGCTTGTGTTTTGTGCTAAAATCCTCAAAAATTCTCGTCTTGGAATCGCTTGAAATAGAAACAGGATAAATGCAGTATTGATATTTATACCAGAGCTCAGACCTTCTTTCTTTTATTGCATCCCACACTCAGCTGGTTTTTCTTTCTCTTCCTTCTGCTGCTTCTGCTGCTGCTCACTTTCCTCCCTATCCAGACGCCAGCTTCCTCGACCCTGGTGGTGAATTGTGCTCCCTGAGCTTTTCTTTCTTGTCCTTCTCTCGCTTCCTTCTAAAAATACCCTTCATAAGCCATAATAATTTCCACTCACCTCAAAGACACCACCTT
The DNA here is from genome assembly GCA_030560485.1 of Ascoidea tarda (nom. inval.). Lineage (NCBI taxonomy): Eukaryota > Fungi > Ascomycota > Saccharomycetes > Ascoideales > Ascoideaceae > Ascoidea > Ascoidea tarda (nom. inval.). Next base: position 59,831 of record JAKTTS010000001.1, on the reverse strand, counting down.
CACTATCCTCGATTCGACTATCTTCTTGAGACAAAACCACAATCTATAGAAGCATACTCACTTCTGTTCTTCCTATATTATTGCTTATATCCCTACTTATATCCTTACTTATATCTTTACTTGTGTCCTCACCTCTCTCTTTCTATTCCTGCCTCCCTACTCATACCCCTACTCTTGCTCAGAAATGGCCCACTCCAGAAATCTAACTGGATTGAATAGCACAGACTTGAATCCAAATGAGCTCCCCAATAACAACAATCCAGAATCCCAGAATTACACTACATCAAATCCATTTAGCGATAGTAAGTCAAACTTGTTCAATACCCCTACTCAAAGTAACGTCAACAACCATAACAACTATAATAACCACAACAATATCGATGATGGCCCAATATCCATTAATTCTTCTGATTCCTTGGAGACTTCAATTCCCCCAAATATCTTACCTTCTTCAAACGAAACCACCGACGATATCAACCTCAATAACAATCTCGCTAATCCCAATGCTGCTAATAATAACGTAAACAACGCTGTCAATAATATAGCTTCAAATCATCAACCCAACACTTCTGATAGTTTTAATAACAACAATAACAATAACAACAATAACAATAACAATATTATTATTGATAACAATAATATTGATAACAACAACAAATATTACTCAAATGATTCCTCAAACTCTCTCAACAGCGATTCTCCTTTAAATAACAACAACATTAATAGTGACATTAATAATGACATAAATCGATATACCTTCAATCCTTCTTTTTCTTCTTCAAACCTATTACAAACTCCTTCTTTATCTTCCCACACTTTCGATAAATACGTTCCTCCAGAATTCGATAGATATCCTGCTTTAACAAGCAACTCAAGAGTGGCCTCTGTAGCTGCATCAATCACTTCAAAATCTTCTTTTCTACATTCAAACAGCAACAACAACAATAGAAGCCTTAATGACCTCAATAACCAAAATCATCACAATCATCACAATCACAGCAGCAACATCCTCAACTCCTCATCCGATTTCCAATCCTCAACCAAAAGCTCCAATAGCCCCTTTGTCATGGACACTGACTACTCACCCTTTGGTGGCTATCCTGCCTCCTCCTTTCCTCTACATATAGATGAAAAAGAACCTGACGACTATCTCCACAACCCTGACCCAATTGAAGACGCAAAATACGAAAAACATCACTTCTATTACGACCTCAAATCAATGGACAAGAGATCAATTTGTGGCCTAATCACCTTTATTTGTCTTTTCATTGGAGCGATTCTATTGTTCATCATCTTGCCAATATTAACCTTCACTGGTGCTGGCTACAGAGTTAAACCCCAAACTTTAGAACTATTATCCTCATACCAATACTCCTCTCTATCTGCCATCAGATCTTCCTTAATCGACCCCGACACTCCTACAGAAGCTCTCACTTCAGTCGCAAGAGATAACTCAGACTGGGAACTAGTCTTTTCTGACGAATTCAATAAAGAAGGCAGAACCTTTTACGATGGTGATGACCAGTTCTGGACTGCTCCAGACTTTCATTACGCTGCCACAAGAGATTTGGAATGGTACGATCCCGACGCTGCAACAACTGCCAATGGTACCCTAGTCCTAAGAATGGATGCAATTCAAAACCACGACCTCTTTTACAGATCTGGTATGCTTCAATCCTGGAACAAAATGTGCTACACACAGGGCAAAATTGAAGTTAGTGCAATGCTCCCAAACTTTGGTAATGTCACAGGTTTATGGCCTGGTATCTGGACAATGGGCAACATCGCCAGACCTGGTTATTTAGCTTCAACAGAAGGTGTTTGGCCCTACTCCTACGAAGACTGCGATGCTGGTATCACCCCCAACCAATCTTCCCCTGATGGCATCAGCTATCTACCTGGCCAGAAACTAAACTCCTGTACCTGTCTGGGTGAAGATCATCCAAATAGAGGCATCGGTAGAGGTGCCCCAGAAATTGATGTCATTGAAGGTGCTATCGACACTAACGTTGGCGTAGGTGTCGCTTCTCAATCAATGCAAATTGCTCCCTATGACATCTGGTATGTTCCTGACTATGACTATGTAGAAATCTACAATGATACTGTTGCCTCTATGAATACCTACTGTGGTGGTCCCTTCCAACAAGCTCTATCTGCAACAGCTACCTTAAATGTAACTTGGTATGAATTTGGTGATTACACTCCTCATTTCCAAAAATTCGGCTTTGAATACCTCAACGATAATGAAAACGGTTATGTTCAATGGTTTATAGGCGACGATCCAACCTTAACTGTCCACGCTCCAAGTTTACATCCAAATGGTAACATTGGTTGGAGAAGAGTATCAAAGGAACCAATGTCTATAATTTTGAATCTAGGTGTATCAAATAACTGGGCCTACATTGATTGGCCCTCAATTCGTTTTCCTGCAAAAATGAGAATTGATTATGTTAGAATCTATCAACCTTCCAATGCTAAAAGTGTTACTTGTGATCCTGATGCTTATCCAACTTATAACTATATCCAAGATCACTTAAAGGCCTATACAAATCCAAACTATACCACTTGGAATGAAGCTGGTTACACTTTCCCAAAACATAGACTCACAGGTGATTGTACTTGAACTTCATCAACCACATAAAAAAAATACAATAAAAAAATAAATAAAAAATAAAAAAATAAAACAATTATCTTCAATTGTTACTGGAAATTTAATTACTGGTGAATGTTCTTAAATTTCTATTCAAACTAGTGTCATTATAGTATATTTTTTTAATATTTGCATAAACTATATTTTCTTTCTTTTTCATTTATTTAATTTACTTATTTATTTATTTGTTAAACTGGTATGTGAAAACAAATCTTAATATTTTTTTTTATATTCAAAAGTATTGTTTTAATATGCTCTCTTATATTAATTGGTTGTATCCAGAAAAAAAAAGGTTTCATTGTGCGAAATTGATATCTTTTCTAATTTATTTTTTAAATTTCTTGGCTTTATATTTTTATCATCAATTGATACTCGTTATCAACTAAACTGTTTAATTCATTCTTAAATTTTACTTATTAACTTTTTTCCTTTTTTTTTCCTTTTTCTTTTTTTCTTTTTCTTTTCATTTGTTTTATTTTATTTTAAACTTTACTTTAGATATAAATACTTCCATTTTTTTTATTTTCTCCCTTAGGAGTCAGTTTAGTTTTGTTAAAGTGACAAATAAAAGATTTTTAAACATGTCAATGAAAAAATTCCGAGTTTCTTTTCAATTATTTATTGTTTATGATTTTATTACTTAACTATTATATTCCCTTATCCTAGTTATTCACTCTATTATTTTGCACGATGAAATTAAAAATCTATTACAAAATAATTATTTTATTAAACCGACAATCACTATATAGATGAAAGATTAAACATTTTAATACATTTTTTAAAAAAGAAAAATCAACAAAAAAATATCACAAAAACTTTTAAGATATTAATATCAAAATTAAAATTAAGATTAAAAACAAAAACAAACTCAAAAACAAAATAAAAAAAAAATAAATTAATGTAGAATAAAATAAGGTAAAATAAAGTAAAAAAATATAAGGTAAAAAAAATATATATATCAATATCAATATATAAAGATAAAAAACCACATGATAAATAATTAAACTGAAAAAAACAAAAAAAATTAAGAGTCTTTAATAAATTAAAATAAAAAAAAATTAAAATTATGAAAATTCTGATTTATAGTATTATTGATTTTTCTTAAAAGAAGATGCTTAAGAACCCATAGATTGTTGATACAAATATTTTATCCATGGTTGACGAAATTGGTTTCGACTGATAACTTTGTCCAATGCTGCAATCCACTTTTGCTTTTCAGACGCGTTTTCTGCAACAAATTCAATAACTTCATTATTGGAAAATTTTATTTTAAATCCTTGATTCATTAAAATTTCCTCACTTAAATTTCTTCTAGCTGCAGGATGGCCATCTTTTGATTGATTGTTATTAGCAAAGGCACTGCCAGCCAAGGCATAGCTTTTATTTCCCTCTTCAGTAATTAATGCAGTGGCCTTGGATAAATTAATTTTAGCTCTAGTTTTCTTTGATATTTCATTATGTGCAACAAAATCAGTTCCAATTAACTTGAAAAATCTTCTTTTCAAATAGTTACAATCACCACCATCTTGTAATAAGTAACCATCATTATATACAGAAAGCTGCTTCATATATTCATTAATTGAATCATATGCAAATTCAATGCTGGGTGGAAATATTTCATTTTTTTTGGTTCTAGGTATGAATAGCATTTGCAACTCCAACTTTCCAATTCTGTATGGCTGTTTTTTCACAAACGCATCGGTTTTGGAATCTTTGGTAACTTCCCACTCATTAAAGCAAGTGACATCAAAATTGCATGCTTTCCCATTTATTAATGGTTCATATTGTTGGAAATCAACATATGCTCTAGCAAATGAACCATCTCTAGCCATTATATTATCCCAAGGATCATCATTATCAACTTTAGTAATAAATTTCTTTTGAGATTTATAAATGATTTTAGACCCAAACAAACCGCCAAATCTCTTTTTCTTTATTGGAACCTTTTCAGTGATTTCAACAACCTTGTTTTGAGATTTATAATTATATTCGGCCTTGAGGGTTAAAATAAATTCCAAATTATCGCCGACAGTTAACTCGAATTCTTGATTAATTGCTGAGAAATCATTCAATTCCAAGTTTGGAGTAGAAATACAATGAATACCATTGTCTAATATTAAATGAAATTTTGCTTCGTGTCTATCTAAACCAAGTAATTCCAAACTTTTTAAGCCAACAATCTTAACATACAATCTACCTTTATCATTGTTTGGTAAATTCACATCCAAAAATGTACTACGCTGTTCTAATATCTCGAGTTGTTTGGCTTTTCTAGCTTTTTTATCCAATAACTCTGGATCATTTTCATTGGATTTCAGTTGTTCGTTGAAATTTTCTTGATCGATAGTAATAGTAATAGGTTTTTCAGCTTTTTCTTTTAAAGCTCTGGATTTTCTTTTTTTCATATTAATATCATTAGAACCAACGGAAATTCGGTTGTTGCTAGCAGTACTGGTGGCTGAGCTAATTCTAGATTGATGAGAAATTAAAGAAGATTTTTGTGATTGGGAACTGTTTCTATTAGATTCTTTTTCTTGCAAATCAAATTCAAACTTCGCTTTGGCCTGTTGTTCCTTTAGCATATTGGAATAAGCATGAGGGTGTTTTTCCTCATTGTTACTTTCCAAATTGTCACTGGCATACATTCCACTTCTATTAGAGTTTTCATCTTCAATAAAAGATAATCTATCTATATTGTTTTTTCTATTATCTTTAGATTTCGCAACAATCAATTTACTATTTCTTCTAAGAATATAGCCTCTATTATGTTTTCTATTTATTTTCTCGTATTCGTTTTTCAAATCATCCTCCATATCAGAGTTTTCAAAAGTTTGTTCTGGTAATAAAGGTCTTGGTTTTTCGGATAAAACATCTGCGATATGTTGAATTTCACGACCAGTCTTATCACAATCCAAGAAATTTTCGTGATGAAATTTAGCTTTGTTAACCATATGAGCATTAACATCATCTTCTAGAGAATCTTCATCGTCACTACCACTTCCTCTGTTAATTGTATCGTTAATAAAATGATTACCTGTTCCTGCAGTATTCAAATTATTTAAATCAATTTGGGTTGATGGTCTTCTACTGTTGTTTTCTGGAAAGTTCACAAAAGACAGAGATTCATTGCTATCATTAGGATTAGTAGAATTCAGTGGTTTCCCATATGGATGGCCTGTTATTTGCTTTTTGGCTTGCATGATTTTTTTGACATCATCTTGGTTCATACTGGGAAAACTTCTCATACTTGAACTTCTAATAGTTGTGTTTTTTCTATATTGAGGATTTAATGTGCTTGCTTCTACTTTATTATTAGCAGCAGCCCAAAGTTTATGAATATCATCATCAGAAGCAAATGAATCATGATTATTTCTCGATGCAAATAGATGAGGAGGTCTGAAATTTTCATCCATGAAATCATCATAATCATTTTTATGCATCTCTTGGTTTTGTTGCAGAATTTTTGTCAAGATATCAGTAGCAAAACCAGATGAATTATCCATAGATGATTCCTCGAGTTTAAGAAAAGGAAGATTTTTTTTTGACTGGGATCTCAGATGATCAAAAGTAGATTCACCCAAAGGGTATTCAGATGGTTCAATATCGTCTAAGAATCTATTATCATCTTCTCTTTTGATAGATTCACTTTTTATGATAGGTTTGTATCCTTTGTTATTTATTTTAGAATTAGACGATTCTTCTTCTTCTTCTAATTCGTCATCTTCTTGAACATTAGATAAATCGGCATGAGCATTAAAATTGACAGGTAAAAATGAGATTTGTTGATTTGAAGTATCATCAAAATTTGAAACATCTTCAGTAATTAAACTATTATTTGTAACATCATCATAAATTTCAGTTGTGGTATCATTATATGCACTCTTGAATCTATTTGATGGTTGTTGTAATAGTTCATTATTTTCATTAATAACTTTATCATAAAAGGAGAGATTTTCCAATTGAAGATTATTTGTATTTTTTTGCAAGATTTCTTCTTGTTCTGTTGATTCTAAAATATCCTTTTCCAATTTGTTTAGGTTAGCTTCATTAGTGGAAGTATTAGCTTCATCATCTTCCTCCTCGTCTTCATCAGAGTCTGAGTAAGTATCATTATCAAAAGTATCCATATCTTCGTTTTTAACTTTGATATTATTATCGGGTTGAATTTGAGGAGATTGTTCCATTTTAATTCTTAAGGGATTTGAGTTATTTTGATTAGATTTTGAGTTTGAGTTTGAATTTGAATTTGGATTAAATGGCAATTCTTCATTTGATTCGAATTTTTGTTTAGTAGGAGATAATTCATCGCTCGTTCCCATTACTTTATTAGCTGATTCGTCTTCAGTATCTTCAGTATCCTCGGAATAGTAGGATGATTCTTCCTTTAAAGGTTCTTGTAAAACGTTGTTATTATTAATAGTGTTAATATTATTGTTAATATTGTTATTATTATTTTGAATTTTATTAATATTATTATTATTATTATTGTTGTTATCATTGAAAGATAATTCTTTAAAATTTTGATCTAAAGATGAATCATTATGATGTATAACCGAATCATTATTTGATATAAATCTGTTAATGTTATTGATAGAAGATTGATTTTTTGAGTATTCAGTTGCGAAGTTAAATTGGTGGTATTGACTAAATTGGTTATTAAAAAAATTATTTGAATCAAATTGACTTGAATTAAATTGATTGTTGTTGTTGTTGTTGTTGTTGTTATTATTATCTCTTAATTTTGGGATCACGATTGATTGAGCTGGATAGTTATTGTCCAGTAAATTGTATAGAATTGAATTATCATTATTATTTTGATTTAGATTTTGATTAAGTTCAGTCATATCAGTTAGGTTATTGGAGAAGTTATTAGTATCATCGCCGTAATTACTGCTACAATTAAATGAAGATAAATCGTTGTAGGAAGTATTTTGAGGCATTGGTGGTAAGGGTTTAAAATTATGTGAGACTGAATTTTTAATTATGTTGTTATTTGATGTATTATCATTGTTTGCGATGTTATTAGACAAATTTGGGGACAAATTTGGAACAGAACTTGAAATGGCTATATTTTTGTTATTATTTTTAATGTTGCTGTTGTCATTGTTTGAGATGGGATTAGGATTAGAATTAGGATTAGAATTAGGATTAGAATTGGAGGTATTATTTGAAGAAAGATTTGGGGTGTTATTAGAATTTAAACTAAATTGGAAAAATTTTTGAGCAGTATTAAAATTTTGAAAATTTAGACTTAAATTTAAATTTTGGTTTAGATTTTGGTTTGAACTTTTATTGCTATTGTTGTCACTAGAAAAGGAGCCATCGTTGCTCATTGACATTGACATTGATGATTCATCGCTACTGAGCTTTTCGAATTCCAAGATTTGAGGATTTGACTCGAAACAAACTTTTTTAGTAGTTGGAGCATCTCTGAATCTTGCACTTAAAGAGGATTTCAAGACAGGAGCTGGTTGCAGCTGATGCTTTTGTTGTTTTTGTTGTTGTTGCTGTTGTTGTTGTTGCTGTTGTTGTTGTTGCTGTTGTAATGGTAACGAGGAAGTTGAAGAGGATTCTAGTTTTATTAATGGAGAAGGAAAGGGTAATGGTAAAGAAGAGGTTGATGAGGATTGTAAATTAAAAAAATTGAATTTTTTGTTGTCAGTTTCGTCTTTGATCTGGACATTGTTGTTGTTTGGAATGAAATTGGGCTTTGAATTGGAATCTTCAACTTTGATATTTGATGTTGAAGGCATTATTTTCAACGGGAAATAGGAGATTAATTAGATAATTGGTTGGTGGAATAGTTGAATAGGTGGGATACTTTGATATTTGGGTATTTGGGTATTTGGCAGATTAGAACAAGAATATAATTTTGGGCGAGGTATGGATAGCAGCAGGCTAAGGACTGGAGAAAGAAAAGCCAATAAGCATTCAAAGTAGCAGCTGCAGCTGTTGGTATGAGAGACAGTGTTGGTAAGAGGAGTGTTGGAATGAAATGAAATGAAACCAAATAGCTGAGAAGAAAGCAAGACTGGAGTGTTCTTTTAGGAAAAAAATTCAGATTGACAAATAAATAAACAAATCAAAATAAACAAAAATGCTGTGAAAGGTAAATAAAGAAGTTGATCCAGAGCAGGTTGTGTGTTGCAGGTTTCCAGCCAGGGCTGTGGGACGCAGCAGAATTGTCGCGAAAGCCGACAGCAGCTCCGGGAGCCTCAGAGAAAGCAGCAGAAGCAGCAGAAGCAGCACAGGCAGCACAGGCAGCAGAAGCACTCCTAGCCGAAACTTCCCGATTAGGCAACTTCCAAAATGTAAACAAAGAGCTGGAGCCAGCAACTCGGCATCTCTTCCGCTTTGGAAAAGTAAAAAGAGAACTGGACGAGTTGGGAATCGAACTCAAGATCTTCTGTACGCGAAACAGACGCCTTACCGACTTGGCCACACGCCCGGTTCATCTCTAACAAACGCGCTGTGCTGTACTACAATGCGCACCAAAAACATGGCGCTGTTTTTTGCTAGTATTATTTATTAACAGTCGCCGAATCAGTGCTGACGATAATTACACTTTAACAAATCTGTGGCCCGCAATCGAGTATCTTGAGAGGCAGAGAAAGAGCAAACAGACTGTGCCAATCAGACCGGCAAAGATAACCTCGTTGGTGTAGCCCTGCGAGCTTGCAGACTTGCCAATGATCGCACCACCGATTGGCAACCCAACCAACGACCCAAAACTGGCAACACAATATGCTGTGCCATATCTCTTGCCGAAATTCTCTGTTTTGCTGATTTGTCCACAGCATGCTGGCGAAAGACACAAAATAGATCCACTAAAGAAACCCCACAAAGCACTGAACAAATACAAGCAAGTTAAATTAGACCCAAAGGGCAACCATATAACCCACACAGTCAAGCATGACATGAATGTAACAAAGCAAATAACATTGAATCTACCATACTTGTCTGCTAAGTATCCTAGAATGACTCTGCCTGGAATACCAGATAAATTGGTGATTGTGAGTAATAATAAACCTTGGGAGTCACTAAACCCTTTAGCCATTGCATATGATGCCAAATATGATAGAACTATAAAAACATACAATTCAATGAATAACAACGCAGTAACAAATAAACTATATGTCAACTCCTTAAAATAGTTAAACTGGAAACTCTCTTTGAATATGATTGACCATTTTTTACAGAAATACTTGATATGAAAAATTATTTTATTTTTTTTGAAACGACTGTTTTGGCTATTATCATTATTATTATTATTCATAATAACTGTAGTTTTAGGCTTTCTTGGTAATCTATCCTTAATTAATGCCGCTGAGATAAATTGTGTACCTAAAACAATAAACCCGATGGTTCTCATTGACCAACTGAATCCAATTTTTGGATACATTTCTCTTAAGATTAAAGGAAAAATCCCACCACCAACTGATCCGCCTATTGTGGCAATTGACATTGCGAACGCTCTGTTGACAGAAAACCAATGGGAGATGACTGAAATACTGGCTGTAAAACAAAAACTTGTACCAATACCATTTAAAATACCAAAAGTAATTAGAAATTGATAATATTTTTCACAGTTGGCTAAGCAAAAATATGATCCGCTCATAAAGATTGCGCCGATTATCATCGGCAAATTACTCCCTCTCTTATCGAACAACAATCCACTAAACACACTGAATGAAAATGTAATAAATGAATAAATTGAGAAAATCCACGAAATAGTCGAAACATTATAGTCTTTTAGTTGGTGGTATTGGACATATGATTGAACCGCACCACTCGCATTGAATAATCCAAATGAGGTACACAACCCTAAAAATGATCCAAATACAACTAACCAAGCTCTAAAACCTCCATCGGGAAACTCGATAGAATCTCCATCTATGCCTCTTAATAGATTTTCCTTTGAAGCTTCTAAATTGTTGTCAATATGGTCAATGTTATTATCTGCTTCATCTAGTTGATATTGGATCTCATTTGAGTTATTTTTTTTGCTTGAATTGTTAGTATTAGTGTTGCCATTGATTGTGTGAATGGAATAAATGGAATTTGACATCGAAGGACCAAGTTTCTATAACCGTTTATAAGTACTAATCGCAAACAATAAACGTAGCGTATCTCTTTGTTGTGTAAAAATATCTTTGGGCAAGATTTCAAAGGCAAAAGTCGATTATTTATGTTAAAACCCAAATCAAACTATAGGACTTGAATTCTTTATCTCGTTCGTTTCTCGAGCTCCGAAGAGTGCAGTTTTTGCTCTAATTTCTAAAACAGTTTTGAAAACCACCTTTCGAATAACAGCAGCTTTGGAGATAGATAATAGAATTAGTCATCCCATCAAACATGCGCTATTTCTCCAGCTTTAATCAGAAGTGTTTCCCTTGATTTAGCAAACCTTAAGAGAGCTCCTTTTTCGGCCTATAGAAAGCCAAAATCCAGCGGCAACTGCTCGATTCTGGAATTGAGCATCGAGAAATATGAAATTGAGCATCGAGAGATATGAAATTGAGCATCAAGAGATACGAAACCCAGCTGGAAAGAAGTTCAATGAAGAGCCATTGGAAGCAGCTCAGGGCCTGGTGGGAAGCAATCTTGTGCTGGACTAATAATCTGCAAATTAGGTTTTTTGGAAAGAGGATCGAGCTACCGGCAGCACATAGCACAGGCTGAAGACAGAGCAACAGCTGTAGAGGGTTGAGAAGACTATTGTATCGTTGTAGACATATCGCCAGCTTTAGGTGAGTGCTTTGTAGCTGTGCTGCCTCTGCTGCCTCTGCTGCCTCTGCTGCTTCTCGTGGCTCGTTGGGCCCCTCTGTATCTTTTGCCTTCGCTCACACCTCAACTCCGTCCATAGTTAACAACTCAACAAAGTGAATGGGTTTGTATGGCAAACGCAGCTTTTATCTGCTTGCCCAATTCCCCTTTATCGTTTCATCACAAAGATAACTATCGCCAGAAATACTCAGATATCGAGCTGTTGAGACACTGTATAGATACTATCTGCTTCCTAGAATCGTTGTCGCTGTCAACAAGAATACTAATTACGCTGTTACTCAAGGGCTGCTTGTTGTTCCCACTCTAATCTGTTTGTTATTAATCGATTTAATTTTCGTTATCACTACCTTACTGTTTCACTGTTCACAAGTGTTTAATTATACTTAGCACTTTTGTTTTGTTCTTGTTTATTCTTGTTTATTCTTGTTTGTTCTTGTTTGTTCTCTGTTTTCTGTTCTCTGTTCTCTGTTCTCTTTTCTCTTCTGTTATTACTTTTAATTTCAAAATATTCAAATGAGCAACCAAGGTCCAAATCAAATCAAGCCAACGATCTCTGTCAAATTGGTATTGTTAGGAGAGGCAGCAGTTGGGAAATCTTCCTTAGTCTTAAGATTTGTCTCGAACGATTTCCAAGAAAATAAAGAACCAACAATTGGCGCAGCATTTTTAACACAACGTTGTAAAATAAACGACCAAACTATCAAATTTGAAATCTGGGATACTGCAGGTCAAGAAAGATTTGCTTCATTGGCTCCAATGTACTATAGAAATGCTCAAAGTGCCTTAGTAGTTTACGATATAACTAAACCACAAAGTTTTATAAAGGCAAGACACTGGGTAAAGGAACTACACGAACAAGCTTCAAAAAATATCATAATTGCATTGGTTGCAAATAAATACGATTTATGTGAAAGAGACAATTTAAATGACGAAAACGATCCTAAAAATAAAAGAAAAGTGTCTATTGAAGAAGGTAAATTATTAGCTGAAGAAGAAAACCTATTGTTTTTTGAGACAAGTGCAAAATCTGGTTACAATGTTAACGATGTGTTTTTAGCAATTGGTAAAAAAATCCCAGACCAATTATTAAAAAATAATCAAAATAATCTACTTACTCAAAACGAAAATGAAAGAATTAATTTGAATTCAAATGCCAATTCTGATGCTGCTAATGGATGTGCCTGCTGATCAAAAATTCAAATATTCAACTACTAATCCATCAATTTAAATCAAATCAAATCAAATTATTAAGAATTAAATAAAATAAAATAAAATAAAATAAAATAAAATAAAATAAAATAAAATAACCATTGATTTTATAGTTTTTTGCCTTTTTGCCTTTTTGCGTTTTTTCATTTTATTGTTTTATTTTGGTAGTTTTTTTCACATCTTTTTTCTTTAAACTAAACTAAATTTTTCTTTTGTTTCTCTAACATTATGTTTTTTTTCCCAGTAATACTATTTTTGATAATCCATAAAGTATTAAATCCGTCAGCTTTTAAGATCCTACTGAAGCCTCACCAAATCACTCAAACTACCACCACACTGTTTCTCCTGCTTCTATGCGCCATCCAGCGTCTGTATGCATATGCATGCACACACCAACTTTTTGGTGTATTTGAAAGGGAGACCGAATTAGCACTGAAATGGCGTTGAAATGGCACTGAAATACTTGAAGTGAATATAACAATCAGCACAATACCTAAATCATAAACGAGATCAAATCAAGATCAAATCAAAATCAAAACGAGACCAGCAGAAAACGACCCGAGAAAACTAAAGGAATAACCAATCACTTTGCTAATGGGTTTGGGATTTCACTGCTCCACCTTGGACCTCTAAGCCAGCCCAGGTGACCTACCTATTACCCAACCCCGCACAAATAGCACTGCTCTCACCTTACCAACGAAAAGGCCTGAAAGACCTGCGCACAAAGACCTCTGAAAACGCGTCCGTCTGCTGGAGAGCGATAACAGCCTCCATCAGAGCCATGATTCCTCATGAAATCGTGAAAGGAATCAACATCATCGTCCACCAAAAGTTACCACCCTCAGCATAGCTCCAACCTCCTGAGCCAGTTACCATTATCTCATTCAATAATATTCTTTTGGCTCTTGAGCTGCTTTTGTTGGTTTGCTTTTTTTTCTCATCTCTGCTGTTTTTATCATATGAAGATTGTCCGACAATCATCTGCTGTCTTTTGACCATTCGATAAAACACACCGAGACTGAATAGATGCTGAAGACCTATCACACTGTCAATCTCCTTCTTTTCTTGTTTTTATTTTGGTTATTCTTACTGGAATACATGCGTGATGATTACCCACCAATTTAATGCTACAATTAATTCCGCAAGAAAAAAAACTTGCTAATTCACCAAACCATTCGTCTAAATACTGGTTTTCAAAAACCCAGAGGCCTCTTCCTATGGTTTTATTTTTCATCTTGATCCAAAATAATTTGACTTCGTCAAAATAGTATAATGAATGTTATTTTTAAATCAGCAACATAAAGACATAAAAACATAAAAACAAAAAAAGCATAATAACATAATATAGTCCTGATTCTTGATGCCTCGAGCTTGTGCGATTCATCTCAAAATAATATGATCTGCCTGTACTTGACGATTATTAGCTTAGCTTTCTTGTTACGAGATGACTTAAACCACCAATCTATCTCTCACTGATACCTCTGGAAATTTTCAGAAATATGGAAAGTGATCCTTTGCAAAGAAAACCTATTAAAATTTAATTCAAACTAAACCAAAATTCAAACTAAAAAAATAAATTAATCTCTCATTTAATTTTTAGGTTTTTTAAAATCCTCATCCTTTGCGTTTCACTTTATCAAAAAATCGTTTTATTTTACTTTTTTTCTTTATTGCATTAATTCAACAATTTTTAAAATTATTAACAACTGTATAATTTTTTTAGTATAAATTCAATTAAATTCTCCTTACTTTCTTTCTTTTCTCTTCTCTCTTTTTTTTTTGTTTAATCTAATTTGCTTTTTCCTTTTTATTTTTATTTTATTCATCACAAATAATTAAATCAATCAACGAATTATCCTATACTATATCATTTAATACCCGCCAATAATGTCTGATCAAGCCTTGTCAACTGAAGCTTTAAAACAAAAATTGAAATCAAATTTTGCCTCGATGATCGCAAAGGCTGCGGCTGCTGGAGAGTTATTTAAAAAATACAAAGAAGGTTTCGTGGCTGCTCATCCAAATGCTAGAGCACTATTAACAAACAGTGGCCAATCTTTGAGAAAATCTACTGCTCTTATATCTCAAAAATATCCAAATCTTTATGAGGGTTACAGTAGAGTACCAAGTAAAGAAGCTATTAGATCTGGAATATCTTCATGGTTCAAAAAATACAAAACTTTTTGCTTACAATATATTTCAACTCTATTTTCTGGTCCAAATAGTTTCATCAAAATTCTTTTCACATTCATTGCATCTGAGTTGATGGATAATAAAAAATTGCACGAAAAAATTCGTAATTCTTTCAAATCACCAAAAACTCTTAAAGATAAATCTAACGAGTAATTTTAATTTTAATTCCAATTCTAATTCTAATTCAACTTCTGCTTTTTAATCTTTAATCCTTCTTTGTGGATTTCACAGCTTTTAGTTCTTTTCATATTTTTTGTTTTCTCATTATATATCTATATATTTCATTCATCATTTTAATCAACGTCTTACTCTTCATTACCCTTTAACCTTCTTTAATCTTCGCCTCTTTTCGGTTCTCGTCTCTTTTTTTTTGCATCCGTTCCGTTTACCAGAATATCTCCGCGACATCTTTTTCTCTTTTTCTCCGCTTTGTCCAAATCAGCGAAACTTTAGTTTTTGCAATTGTGAAAAATTTTAAAAAAGAATATGGTTGAAAAAAAATAACCAAACAGGTGCCTTTTCCAACCACAAATATATACAAAAACAAAAAAACGAAAAAAATAAAACAATTTAAATTTGACAATGGGATTGTCTGCACCTAAGAATAAACAAAGATTCGGTTTGGACCCAAGGAATACCTTCTGGTCTGAAGATCCCAATAGATTTGGAAGCAAACATTTAGAAAAATTGGGCTGGAAACCTGGTCAAGGTTTGGGTTTGGTTAAAAACTCAATAACAACTGTTCTTAAGACAACAATTAAGGATGATAAAGTTGGTTTAGGTTCAAAATTAGCTAAAAAACTCAACAATAGCGATCCCTTTGCTAACGATGAATGTGCTGGTTTAGATGTCTTTCAAAGAATTTTAGGTAAATTAAATGGCAATGAAGACAAAATAAACAAAGAACTAGATAGACAAAGCAATGAAAAAATAATCAATGGTAAATGGGGTATTGATTTTATAAAAGCTGAGACTTTAGAAAGCTCTTGGGATGAAGAATTAAAAAAATTCATCTCTTTTTCAGGAGAAGGTAAATCCAAAAAGAGATTAAGAGAAACAGCTGATGATATAAAAGACCAAGATGATATAGAAACAAAAGTAAAGAAAGTTAAAAAAGATAAAAATTTAAAGAAAAGTGAAAAAGATAAGAAAAGTAAGGAGAAGAAGGAGAAGAAAGAGAAGAAGGATAAAAAGAATAAAAAGAATAAAAAGAATAAAAAGGATAAAAAGGATAAAAAGGATAAAAAAGAGAAAAAAGAGAAAAAAGAGAAAAAACTAAACAAAGGTAATAATGATGTTAAGTTAGATAAATCATTAAATGATAAAACATTCAAAAATTCTACTCTAAATTCAGATTTTTTGGCAGGAACTCAGAGTAAAGCAAACTCGATCAAAACTATACCACCAAGATTAGCTGCTCGTTCAAGGTGGATAAAACAAAAAAGGGCTCCAATAGATGAAAGATCATTGAGAGAAATTTTTATGATTTCTGCGTCTGCAAATTGAATAATCTATTGATAAGTATTAATTTGTTCTATAAGGTGATTTATAAAAAGGTTTAAATGTATCTCTAATGTTATTTTTTTTTCTGTTTTCTGTGGGTTTTTTTTTGGATTTTTTTAATTATATAAACTTTCATTTTGCATTTCAGTGTTTTCAGTTGCACTTTTTTAGATTTTTCTATTCTATCAATCAAATACCTTTACCCATCTAAAATATTTAAACCACCTAGGCTCAACTAATATACAGTTTGCATTTGCAACTCTAATTGGGGTCTCATATTTGTTTAATGGCAATGTTTCTACATGGCCATCAATAACAACCTTTCTTCCTCTTGATGAAACAATTTTAGCTCTCAAAACCAATGTTGCATCAGTTTTGATTTCATTTACAAAATCAATCGATAACTTAGCTGTAACGCCTCGTTTACTGGGTAATCTATTAAACCCACAGTAGCACAATCCCTCATCTAGCATGATTGAAACAATCCCATTATGCAAACGACTGTTCTTGTTATTCAAATCAGAACCAACATGATAAAATCCTTTCAAAATTCCTTCTTGTTTGTTTAAAAAATATATTGGATCAATATCAATTTTGTTGGATCCATATAATAGCCCCTGTGAAACCTGATTAGTTTGATATGACTTTGGGATTGCAGAACTCACTCTGCCCCCAATAAATTCCTTATCATTTTTGGCAGATAAAAACTCTTCATTTCTTTGTATCAAATCTAAAATGTCTAAACGATGCTGCTCTGTAATGGATTTGGTGTTAAGTTCTTTGTCATTAAGCGACTGGCCTACTGCTTGGGTGTATGAGCCGTAACCGCCAAAAAAACCCAACGAAGAGCCTATAAGTCTTCTAAATGCTACAAATGCCATTGCTGTGTTTGTTTTCTATAACAAACCTGTATCTATTAACTGGCCTTTATCTCTTATCTACAAAACGGCAAGACTTTTTCTCTCCAAACTCTCTTCGAATAAAATCGCCTCCAAAACAAATTTACCCGAAAATGCAATTTTTACTGTTTTTTTACATGGTTCGATGTTTTAAAACAAAATACCAGATTTTTAAAACTAAAGAAATTTCACTAAATGCCAAAATTAAAATAAAAACTCAATTTCTAATTTAAAAAGGATAAAAATATAATAAATAAGAATAAAAAATAATAGAAAAATTAATAAAATTAAAAAATTAAAACTTTAAAACTTTAAAATCCGAACCAACAGAATTTTCAACCAAAATTTAATTTAATAATAAAATATGTGAATTAAAAAAAATGAATACTGCAACATAAAATGAAATCAAATTAAGCAAAACCAAACCCTTCATGACCTTCAGTAATTGCTAAAAGAAGAGCTGTGCGCAAATTCTCATAGGACTCGTATTGTGGCAAGTCGAGTTGATTGAAACAAGTATGAGCAGAAGGCAAACGATCTGTTGCACCATAAACTCTATGAATAGCAAATTTCTGAGTTCCATCAACACCAGCTAAAGACGAAAACCCTTCTAATGGTACTTTACTTGTACCTGTAACAAATTGCAATAGTTTGGCTCTTTGTTCTTTATCAAAAGACTTGACTGCTCTCCAAAACCACCTGATAACTGTGCTTGACGGAGAATAGTTTTTGTAAATGGTATTATTCTTCCAGTCATCCACATCTATATTAGGCAATCCTGATATCAACAATTCTAATTCTTGTTCATTAAAAATTCCAACCAAGTCTTTGGGAATTATTTCGTAAAAACCAATAAGAAAATTATCAATTTGTTCTTTAACACTAGTCTGTAATCTGAATTCAACCACTTTTTCAACATAATCCTTTTTATTTTCATTTGTCAATGAAATGTTTCTTCCATTAGGCATCAAATCATAAACTTTTGTCACACCAAAATCATTGGTTTCAACAGAAAAAGTCTCGGTTAAAACATCGGTGATATCATTGTTTAAAATCCATTCAACAGATTTATAATATTCAGGATCCAAGTTCTCCATATCACGTAAAGAAACCTTTCTTCCAAGAAGACTTTTGTAAAGAGCTCTACTAAAATGACAATCTAAAAAGCACCCATCAAAAATGGCTTTTCCAATTATTGTTCCAATAAATTTAAAATAAGATAAATGATCAGGATTAATTCCAGACATACGATTTGGATGAAATGTAGTTTTATCACTAGCAACAGGAGTAAATAAAACATAATCAGGATTAAACATTTGTCGAGATAACACTTGATACCATTCTCTTGTTACTCCACCAGCATCAAGTCCTGCTTCCCCTTTGAATCTAATTTGAAGCCTTGATGCACGAATATCATCCCTTTTTTTGTAAAATATAGATCGATAGGAATCAAAAAACACATTATCACGACTAACCGCAACATTCAAACCTCCCTTAGAAGGAAACTTCAAATGTAGTTGCCTATCAAAATAGCTTTTTTTATTATCAAATTCTAACGCTCTTGGATTCTTAACCAACATTGAAAATGGTCCACTCATCAATTTTGGATTGTTTCTAACCATTTCATTCAATATTGTTTTATGTTGATCAGTGAAAGAGTAAAAAAAGTTTTCGATCGTCTCACTGGTAAAATTAGAATTAGTTAGATCAATTTTTTGCAATTCTCTATCCTTAAGATCTTTAATCTTACAATGCTTGCAAACAACCATTAGAGCTTCAATCAAAGGTAACAAAGCAGTTGAAACATGAGAAAGATGTTTTTTAGTTTGAAGTTTTCCCAAACAATTACTCAATGCTGTCCATAATGATCCCAATTGAAATTGGATATAATTATGAAATAATGCATCATCTTTTTCAAGTTTATCTGAAGAAACATCTTTCTTTTGTGTTAAATAGTCAAATGCAGTTAAAACTCTGACTAGCTTCGTCTGATCAGAATTTGGCAAAACAAATTTGGAAAGAATGTTCATGTCAAGATCTTGCCCTTTGGGAGTTGATTCAATACACAAAACCAATTTTTGGAGATCAACCACTATTGATTGACTTAGAGTTTGAGTTAGATTCGATAATTCATTGATAAAAACATCTTTTGCACCAGGAAGAGAACACAAATTATGCATTGAGCTTAGAGTTTGTTGAAATGTTTTACTAGAAGAACAAACATCCGAAACTAAAACAAATAGTATTAATTTCAAATTTTCTGGTGGAATAATAGGAAAATCAAAATCTTTATGAGATTTTTCAGTGGCAGGGTTTTCTAATTCAGTCTTTTGGTCTTTGGAAGACAGTTCAGCCGTTTCTTTTACATCTGGTTTGTCCTGCTCAATTTCAATTTGGTTTTGGGAAGATTTGTCTTTAACTAACTTATCTTTCTTTAATTTGGCAACTTTTAAAGGTTGTGTAAGCATTTCAAATATACTAGACAATAACTTAATTAAAGACGACTCCAGTCGGATGGTTGGCTTTTTGAGTAAAGAAAACAAAATATTAATAGGGTACTTATGTTCTGGATTAACCTTTTGATTGTTTTTGTTAGGAGAATACGTTATTTCATGTTCTGTTAAAAAGTAAAAACGTAGTGGAGAACGACACTTAAACAGCTGATGAATAGCATATAAAATCTGTGTAGCAACGGTAACAGTAGTTGTACCAGTAGGGAACTGAGACATAAAAATATCTTTTATCTGACTGGAATTTGATTGAAAATTTGGACTTTTGTTTAGAAATCTAGCACGATATGATAAAAACACAAAAGCTTTTTCTAAGGATTTTTGCTCATTGATTCCATCATCAAGTAATGAAAGCAATATATTAATGAGTTCAAACCTAGTTTGTTTATTCAAACACAAAAACTGGAATATCTCATAAAACATTCTTCTCTGCTCTTTTGATTGAGGATAAAATAGGAAACGAAGTATTGAGCATACACCAGATTTATCAACCAAGGAAGTAAAATATCTGTGATTCGATTTTTCTGTAAAAGGAGCAGAAAAAGGATGAAGGAAAGACCGGGATAAATCTGGTACAGTTGTAGGAACAACAATATCGATTCCAGCTGGCATAAATAAACGCTCATCAATACTTCTGTCACCATCTGCACCTTCTGCATTATTGTCATTATCCTCATTTTCACTATCTTCATTTTCACTATCTTCATTTTCACTATCTTCGTTGTCATCATTATCATCATCATTCTCGTCATCGTCGTCGTCATCATCATCATCCTCTTCCATATCATTAGTGTTCAAAAATTGATTAACTCCACCAAAAAGCCTTTCATTGCCAGAAAACATAGAAGCAGGACTAATACGACTATTAACAGCTTCATCATCAAGAATAGCGTCTCGAAGATGTGCAGGTAAAGCTTCAAAAAAATCAGGATCAATCTCACGAGTATGAACCCCTCCTGAACTAACCGCTTCTAACCTTCGTTGACTAACATGATCTGTAAAAACAGTTTCTCTTAAACCTTCTGGCAAAGCACGAAGAAACTCGGCATCAATATCAGTTCCGCTAATATCAACATCTACACCACCAATTTGAACATATACAGGCTGTCTTGTTTGTGTAGAACCGGATGATGCCTCTTCCTGTTGCTGCTGACGTCGAGCTTCAATAGCAGCTTCAACTTCAGCTTTGGCTGCAGCTGCAGCTTTCTTTTGTTGTTGTCTGATTTTTTTTCTTTTTTCCATCTCAACTTTTTTACGTTTCCTCTCAGTCTCTCTTACTTTTTCAAAAAATTCAAAACTTGCTTTGTATATGATGTTAATAATTTGAGGGATCACTCTTCTAGCCTCAGAATCAACATCTTTATAAAAGTAACTAGCAGCATCACGCCATCTATCTAAAGTTGATTTAAACAAGAAAGAAGAGCTTTTGGGAGAACTTCTTCTAATAATTCTTCTTCTGAACTCAGGTAGCCTTGCTATATTATTCAAATTGAATGACCTATCGGGGAAAGTTTGAAAAAATCTGCCGCCGGTCTCAAATAAGTTATTGAAAATAGGAAAAAATCTGTCCAAACGGTTATGTTGACGACGATTAATATGAGCTCTAAGACTGTTACCAGTCATATCAAACCGGAATACATTTAGCTCCTCGGAAGAATCATCATCATCATCATCGTCGTCGTTGCCATCGTCGTCGTCGTCATCATCATCATCATCTTCTTCTTCTATATCATCATCATCGTTATTATCTTCATCATCAATATGTTGATGAAGCTCTAATTCATCAACTTCAGAAAAATACTCTCCACCATCAAAGCTATCATGAGTAAAACCATCTCTATAATCATGTGTGCCATACCAGTCATCAAATACTATATCATTATTTTCATCGGATGGATCAATATTAAGAGAAAATATAGAGTGGTCATCATCTTCTTCTTCAAATTCATGATTTTCAGTCCAGTCATTCAAATCAATAATACTGCTTTCATTTTCTGATTCTTGGATATCTTGACTGGAAACTTCCAAATCTTCACTTTCAACATTTATTAAAATGTCATCCTCTCCAATAACTTCATATACATCAGAGTCTTCATCAATTGCTAATTCCATTTCAGATCCAGTACTAGAATTGTCATAAATATCTTCATCTTCTTCGTCTTCATCATCTTCTTCGTCTTCTTCATCTTCATCACCATAATCATAATCAGATTCCATTTCATTTGAAACATCACTTGAAAAAGAAGAACTTCTGTTAGATGAAATTTCATAATTTTCCACCAAAGATCTCATGTAATCTTCGCCTTCACCTTCCCCATCAACAGATTTATCAGGTTTAAAATATTCTTGATACCTAGTTTTAATATTACCAAGTAGATTTAATGGTTTTAAGCATTCTTTGATAATCACTTTTATAAACGGTATATTAAGATCAAGCTCAGAAATAATAGAGGTGATTTGATTGGGAATTCCTTTTTCAAGCATAACCTTTCCAAGATAAAATAAATCATTGCTGGTTGATACTTTGTCAAAACAGCTTTCATGGACATTCCCAAAAACAGGAGAAATTAAACTACTGCAAACTTGGACCAAATTGATTATTTTACTGTATCTAACTTCAGCGACTTGTTTGGAATCATTACTGTCCTTAATAGCCTTACATAAATATTCAATTGTGTGTCTTCTGATACTCGACATGACTGGGTCTTCCTTTTTGGGATCAGGTGATTGATCATTTTCTGAAGGAGATGCCAACAATGCAGTTATAGCAAGTCTGGCAAATGTAGCAATCTCTTCTTTTGCCTTCAATTCTCCTGAATCTTGTTTTACTAGAAAATTGGTGCATATTAATTTGTGGAAGAAAAAATTAACAGACGTGGAATGAAACTTCAATCCAGATGATTGATGAAGTCTTGAGTAGGTGATAAAATCTAACTTTGCTTTTTTGTAAGAGGATATGATTTCAATTATTACATGCAATATAAAAATCATATACTCCAATTTAGAATTTTTACTTTCTTTTTCAATTTTGCTTTCTTTTTCTTTTGAATTGCTATCCTTACTTTTTGTTGAGGTGTTTTTTTTCGAAACTTCCATCAATTCAGTTAACAAAAACCTCATGACTTCAGTTAATTGGGCATCAGATTGATTCTTTTGAGGTGGCTTTTCCGATTTTTCTTCTAAATTCACATCTAACATAGGTATGTCTTCACTGGATTTTTCATCTAAAGTTTGGCTAGGTTTTTTATTCATAGATTCTTTATTGTCATCTTTAGATTTCCCTTTCGAATCGATTTTCAATTCAATCTTCAGAATATTTAAATTATCCAATTCGGCCTTACAATCATCTAATCTTAAGTTTTCAGTAATTGAAGTAACATATTTTTTAGGGTCTCTTAAAACTAAAGGAGATGTTTCTTTTATAATATTTGTCAAACTATTTTTCGATCCATGATTACCAACACCTAATGCTCGGCTAGAATTTTCAAACACTTCGTCTAGTCTCTTTGAAATAACTCTTTCAATGTACTCAGGTGTTTCGTATAACCTTCTGACCAACGTTATCAAATAATTTTTTAGTTTAGAACTTTGAAATTTATCATGGAACTTGTAGAAAGACTGAAATAATAGTTTAATTAGTGAAGATTGGTAAACTTTTAAGCAATTCAGGTAATCCTGGGTATAAATCAAGATTGCCTTAGATATAGCTAATGCAGACTCGACTTTATCAATTTTTTGAATTTTTAATAATTTATTAAAAACAGAACTAGTGATTTCAGTGGGCAACTGATATGGGGTTTCAATTTTTGGCTGATCTATTAAAACCACCGACTTAACAGATAGCTTTTCAATTTCAGGAAGTTGGGAAAAAGAAAAAATATCATTAAAAATATCTAAAGCAGCAGGAAACCATTCATAATCAATGCGTTTTGGATTAAAAGATTCTTCAAAAAGTTGGACATATCTTTCAAGGATAGAATTAGAGCTCATTAATGTTTCATCATTGTGTAACAAAGAAAAAAAAAGAGACAAAATAGCAGATAGTTTATCATCAGCTTTGGATGTTTTTAATTCCCCAAATAAAGACATTATAATCAGTAAAAGTGTAGGATATATACCATTTTCTTCCTCCAAAGATTTGGAATTAAAGTATGGCTTTAGAAGACGGATCATAATAGAGATAGGAACTACACACTTTGGATATTGTTGAGAAATATAAAGCCATTGATCTAAGAAACTTTTAAAATTTTCCTCTCTCAACTTTACCAAATCTTTCATTGTTCTGTATGATTTATATTGCGCCCTTATAGGTACACAGCTAGGAGCAACATACTTGCTTTTATTTGCTTTGGCGTTAATCTCAAGCCATCTTTTCGCATCTATTTGAAAGCCTGGAGGATGAATTTCTGAAGAAAGAGGTATTAACTCATTCCTTGTTACTTTCAAAAATTGAATTGCTTCTTCTTCTGTCATACCTAATGACTTGATATATTCAACCCTACTTTTTGCGGTGCCAACATTATTCCAATTGAGTGGGTAGATATAACTAGAATCATCTGGCCCGAGTGGTATATCTGTAGTTGAATCAAATACAAATCTAGAAATATGAATGATATTTTCCACAACATCATTTGATATCCTTACTTGACAGTTTTCATTGTATATAGGATCGTCAGCTTTTAAAACCATTTCTAACACACCAAATGAAAATAATTTTGCTTGCACCAGAAAACGATCTGCAAGTTTTGAATACGATATACTTAACCTGTTTTTGTTATGATCATATAAATCCACACTAAATGGAACAGGGGAAATCTTTTCTTTTGTTATGATATTTTTGATCAATTTCAATGATTTCAATATAAACCCCATGGTTGTACTTTCTTTGTTAAAAAGAAAGTATTTTAATTGATTCATTTCCTCAACTTTTTTTGGATCTAAAGTAACTAGGGAACTCCAGTAACCAGAAATTATATCTTTAATCTTAATAAATCCATCATATTGCATAAAACAAATAGCAGTTGATGTTTGAGATTTTGTTTTTGAAAATAATAAATAATTTATAAATGAAATACATATTATAAGGTAAGCAGTATCATTGACATCATGTCTTCCTGATGTTTTATCAAGCATGGCCACTAATTCATAAGCGATTTCTTGTGATATGAGAATCGAATATTTCCTATAATCAGGAAATGGCTCTTGATCTTGATTTCTTCCTAACATAGACAGAGAACCTAATTTGCAAAGAATTGTACAAATGGATGTTTGAATGCTATTTAAAATTGTCCGAATTTGCAATGTGTTTTTAAATTTTACATCTATCTTAGCTAATTTTTTAAAATCCTCGGCTTCTTTTTCTTTTTCCTTTTCATTTTCATTTTTCTTTTTAGGATTTTTGACATAAACTTGAAAGGGAGAATCAAAAGATTTGTCTGATAAAGTATGTTCCACATAATCTTCTGGCATTGATGTTTTCAATAAGATTTCTTCCCAAGCGCACCTACCATATAATCTGCAAAGTGATTTAATAAAATGAATACCCTCAGGTTTTGAAAAGACATCCGTCATAAGACTAAGTTTTTGATTAGATTCAATTAATGTAACATTCCTTTCACTTAACTTTGATAAAAAGTGCAAAAATAAATTCAATTTATTTAGATTTTGCAAACAAATTGAACCATTTGATTCATTTCCGTTTTCAAATTTAGTGAAATATGAAACTTTTGTATATTCTTTATAATCGAAAAAATCCGAAACACTTTTAATTAAATCCAAAGACTGATCAAGTATTAGTTTAAAAGCTTTATCATCTTTAATCTCTATTAAAGGTTCTAATAAACTCACAGTAAAGAAGTTAAAAGGGACTTTATCAAAAACCAAGAAGGCAAGCCAATCTTTAAAATCTATTTTTTCGAAAAGGACCTTCCACGATAGACCTAGCTCAAGCAATTGAGAAATACATGTTGAAGCTAATTCTATAAGAGCCACCTGATCATCCTTTTCATCTAATATGGAGGAATCGGAGTCACCTTTCTTGTTGTCATCAATATTTTTCGAATGAAATAGAGATTTTCCATCAGAGGATCGATAAAATTGAATGCCTTTTAGTTTGGAGACAGTTAATTGAGGAATCTCTTTGACAATTCTGACCATTTCTTTTAATACTATAGGCTT
Source organism: Ascoidea tarda (nom. inval.) (assembly GCA_030560485.1). Classification (NCBI taxonomy): domain Eukaryota; kingdom Fungi; phylum Ascomycota; class Saccharomycetes; order Ascoideales; family Ascoideaceae; genus Ascoidea; species Ascoidea tarda (nom. inval.). Next base: position 33,903 of record JAKTTS010000001.1, on the reverse strand, counting down.
TAAATCGGGATAGTGTCTAGCCAATTCATCAAACAAACTTCCTGGGAAATTCAAATATTCCTTCGAAGTTAATTCGGTTGCATATTCAACATTATAAAAAATTTTATCAACAACTTTTGTTATTAAATTATAATCTTTAACTTTTTGTAAACCATCTTTATTGAGACAAATTGCATTAATCATTTCCAAGATTGCTCTAATCAAATCAGTATCAGGAGAGAAAAAAATTTTGAATTTGTTAAAGAAAAAATCGATTATTTTTGACTCGGTTAATATTGGATAAGAAGTTGGTTCTTGATGAATTATGGTAGTTATAATAGTTAACGTACTTGTTAAAATTTTTGGTTTAAACAAATCACAATTATTCAAGACTTTATTAAAGGAGCTTAGAATTGGGGAATCAAATAAATTTCTAGTTCTCTCAGTTGAATTAGACCTAATCAAATGGTGAGTGAATTTTAATAATTCTTTTAAATAGTCTGAAGTTGCGATTTTAATTAGGCTTCTATCATTTAAATTTTCGTCCATTTGATTGAAATTTTCAAATTCTTTGTATAATATTATTTCTTGATTTTTCAAGATAAAATCTACTTCATCATTTATTGCACTAATTAGTAATTTAAAACCATTTTTTTCAATAAAAGAACCTAGATTATCGGGATAGGTATCGATTAAAATTCTTATTAATCTGATGGCGGATGTTGCAGTTGGTTTGTGATTAATTGTTCTTAGGGATAAAAAGTCCAATAAATTTTGTAGTAGGCCAGCCGAGGTTAGTAGAGGTATGATATTTTTATTTTCAAGAAATGATTCAATTAATCTGAAAAATCTTGTATAGCAATAGTCGTAAAAGTCTGAGTCATTGTTAATTAAATTTGAGGAATTGATTGAATTGTTTTGGAGTGCTCTTAAAATGGACCTAACTGAGTAAAATAGCATTCCGTGACTAACGTTACCATTCATTGCTTTAATTAATTCATTTGACCATAGTCTTCTTGAAGAGATTGATTCCAAGCAATGGATAGCATCTATGTAAATGTCTTTATCGACGGTTGTATCATTATCTGGATGAATCAATTCTACTATGTATTGTAGTAAATTTGGTTCTTTTTCGAAAATTAAGGAGTTGATTGTATTCAGATGATTCATTGTGCAGGAAAAGCCGACTAGTAAACATTTCAATCTAATGATTTCACTTCTTAAGATTGGAGAGTTATTATTTAGTTTATTTGATTTAAGTTTTTTTAATTTGATTTTATTTTTATTGTTTTTATTATTATTAGTAGTAGTAGTGGTGGTGGTGGTGATAGTATTGTTATCATCAAAAGATTTTGCGATAAAGGCATGGATTGAGAAAGATTGCCAGTATTGATAAGGGATTTCTTTCATTGCTTTATCAAAAATTTGTTGTAAAGTGTATTTACGGATTTCATTTTCAGATAAAGTGAAGTGACGAATGCCTTCATTAACAACAGCAGTTGAGTTTAATTTTTTTAAATTTTTTTTTGAGGACTTTGTCACAGAAAGTGGTGTTGCTGGAGATGTTTTAGGAGATAGTTCCATTGAAGTTAAAGAACGTTTGACTTTTGATAGAGTGATATTTTTGTTTGAGATATTATCTTTACTTGAAGGTTTGGTTAGAGGGAGAGGTTGACTTTTTGAGGAAGTTAATAAAGGTTTTATAGGAGTTTGAACATTTTGTGAAGTATTTTTATTATTATTGTTGTTTGTATTACTGTTGGTATTGGTGTTGATGTTAGTGTTGGTGTTGTTATCATTAAGATAGTATAATTTACTATCAAAATAAGGAAAAGAAATTGATTTATAAGATTTTGGTACAGAAGAATTAATGAAGTTTAGGAAGGATAAATGGTTTGAATTCAAAAAAGATTGGGGGAAAATGGAGGATAATTTTAAAATTTGGAATCTTAAATTATTATCAACTCTTTTTAATAGAGTATCTCTTTTGACAAAACGGTTAGCGATGATTATACAAATTCTTAAAGCGGCTAATTTAATTGAAATTGAGGAGGAATTAGTCAAGTTGTAAATTTGATTTATTGAAGAATACAATAGTTTATTTGAGCATTTTGAGTATAATTTATAAGTTAAGTTCAAAATGGACAATATTGAAGCTTCATCGGTAGGTTCGAAAATGGTTAATTTTATAGGGTGTTGGGTTGATGAAGATTTTGAAGAATAGATATTTTTATTTGAAAGAGCATAGGGGTCATTGTAGTTGGTGTAGCTGTCAAAACCGTTGTAGTTGTCGTAATTAATGTTGTAGCTATTATAGTTACTGTAGTTATTATAATTGTTGGTATTGAAAACATTGTCGGAAGTCGTATCGCTAAAATTATTGGTTTGGTCATTTCGGTCATTTTGATCATTTTGAGGACTGGTGGTTGGATCTAAACCATATTTTTTAACAGTATCAGATAAAATAGTATCAAACCGATTTAAAACTGGAATCCAGTAGAAGAGGTTATTATGGGTTAATATTGTTCCATTATTGATTTGGTTACAATGGACAATTAATTGATCGATTGGTAAGTCAGCTAAATCTTGAATTTGTTTTACTCTGTAGTTTTTCTTGTATTGTTCCTTAGAAATTAGCATTTTCGAAATTGATAAAATACTAGCGAATTTCGATTGATTGATTAATTAGTTGATTGATAAATTCTTTTCTTGAAAAGAAGTTAAAAAACCAAAACAAGAACGAAAACAAGAAACCAAAAAAGGGGACCAAGAGCCTTATATTGTAACCCAATTACGATTCCTATTACTATGATTTGTATCAGCGAGGAGGATAATACAGAGATATCAACGTATTACCTGATTGCTAGAATCAAAGAAACCAGAAAGGTAGTATAATATAATATAATATAGCACAGGAAATGTTCGATGGCAATATAACAGCAGCAAAAGAGGTCTCCTGAATTGTTGAGGAGTGATAGGAGAAAAGAAGACAAAAGAAGAAAAAAGAAATCGGCCTGCCCTCTCTCTGCCGTTTCTCCAACACGAATGTTGTGCCGGCTCTCCTCACCTGGACCGGCTTTGTCTGATACACCATCCCCGGTCACCACATCCGCCGCTGCTGCTGCCGCTGCTGCCTCTGCTGCTGCTGCTTCTCGCACGACTTCCGTCCCATCGAATGTGCTGCTAGCTCTCGGTACCGGAACTCAGTGTCTTGGCACAAGCAGTTGCCACTCCCGGAACTCTCAAACCAGCAGCAACAGGCGAACACCACAAGCTTGCAAACAACACTTGCTGTTCGCCAGTGGTGCGCAGAACCTAAAGCACCGTGCCACGTGTACGCAATTGTTGGTAGCAACGCTCCGCCGTGGAGCGGCAGCTGCAGGCAACGCCCCCCTACTGTTTGTTGTGATGCAGCAAGATGCATGAAGATCTCTTTCTATTGGCCCACGCTTTCTACATCAGTTCAGTTCATTATATAATTGTAAAATTTATATTAGAAGATAATGTCCTTATTGTGTTTGAGAAAAAATTATAGAAAATAAAAACAACATAGAAAATAGAAAAATATTAAACTAGAACTATTAGTTTAGTCAATTGAAAACTGAAACAATTTTTTGAATAATACTCTTCTCAAATTTTAGCTAAATTTGTTTAAAAATTAAATCAATGTAGAAAAAAAAGGCTGATAGGTAAAAAATAACGAACAATTTAAAAAAACAACAGATAATTATAACTAAATAGGAAAAAAAACTATTCCAGTTTATGCCACGTGATTTTTGGAATAGAAGACTGTAAATAAGCTAAAAACAAAATCATAAAAAATAAAAAAACAAACAGCTTAAAGAAATGACAGAGTGAAAAAATATTATTAACTAGTTAGATAATATAATAAATTCAACAATTTTTATCTCATTTCATACTTTCTAGAAAAATTATATCTTTGTAGACTTTTTGGATTTTTAGAAGTTTTTGAACTTTTTGAACTTTTTTAAAATTAACAAGAATTTTTAGACTTGGTAAGTAACTGAGAAACAAAAATTAATTTTTTGGTTTTTTTTCAGTGTTTTTTTAGCTTGATGGATGTAGGTGTCTTTTGAAATATAAATAAATCATTATAACTCAACATTGTAATTGTGTTGAAAATTGAAATTAAAACTGTAATAATTTGTGTTATTGTAATTACAATTATAATCATTATTAACAAAAACAACAACATAGTTATAATTATAATTATAATACTCTTGAAAAGTAAGGTTTAGAAATTTGACATTGAAACTGTGACGGAATTTGTGTTGGTGTTTGTGACTGTGACTGTGATTGTGATTATGATTGTGTTGGTGTTTGTGACTGAAATTGAAATAGATAAAATAGTTTGGAAATGCAAAAAATTATTATAAGAATTTTCTCATAAGATAAGATAAAGTGAAACTATCGAAACATTAAAAAACCAAGTAAAAATACAAGCATTTAAAACAATATGACTTATTGGACTGAATGAGAACTTCAATGAAACATGAATAGTGCCAGGAATGAGATTTGGTAATCAAAAACAAATAATCAAAAATAAAAGATTGAAAAATAAAATAAAGTAAAAATAAAGTAGAGTAAAAATAAAATAAAATAAAAGTAAAAGTAAAAGTAAAAGTAAAAGTAAAAGTAAAATAAAATAAAATAAAATAAAATAAAGTAGAGTAAAATAAGGTAGAGTAAAGTAAAGTAAAGAGTAAAAATAAAATAAAGTAAAATATTAAAACAAAAACAGTTAAAGGAAATTAAAAAAATTGAATTATAATAAAAATTAATAGTAAAAATTGCTTGGAGGATTAAATTATTAGAAAACACACTGCAAGTAGAAAGAAAGAAAAAAAATGAAATAACAAAATAATATAAACAAAAAAAAAATGACATTAATGATTTTTTTTTTTATATTAACAATAAAACAAACAGTAATATTTTAAAAAAATTCTTCTAGTTATTTATTTTGGTAGGACTGAAATCCACTATTGTTTCCATTATTCCCACTGTTCCCACTATTTCCATTGTTTCCATTGTTCACATTGTTCCCATTATTAGAAGAAACATTACCATTTAAATTTCCACCCATATTTCCACTCAAATTACCACTCATGTTGCTTAGTTGATTGAGATTCATATGGTTGTTCATATTTAATGAACTTAGATTATTAACATTACTCATATTGTTCAAATTAAGATTGTTCATATTCAAATTGCTATTAATGTTTCCCATATTTCCTAAATTGTTCATATTATTCATATTCATAGTATTCATATTACTCATGTTATTCATATTCATATTATTAATAGGATTTCTATTGCTCATATTATTCATATTGTTCATATTATTCATACTATTCATACTATTCATACTATGAAGGTTACTCATACTATTCATATTATTGATATTACTCATTGCACCTCGACTAGGGATATTTCCCATATTATTTAATTTCAAATTGTTGATATTGTTAGTGATACCTGACATATTATTATTGAGATTGCTGAGGTTACCAATATTACCCATAGTATTCATATTGTTCATATTATTCATGTTGCTCATACTATTAATGCTATTCAAACTGTTCAAGTTGCTCATATTGTTCATATTACTCATGCTCCCAATATTACTCATTGACCCAATAGAATTTAACGGATTGATATTACTGAGATTATGCATGTTACTAACATTCAAACTATTCATTGAATTACTAATCTTATTAACGTTTGACAAATTATTAATAGAGTTATTGGGGTTACTGTTATTACTAGCGTTACTATTATTATTGTTGTTGTTATTATTGTTGTTGTTGTTATTGTTATTACTATTATTACTATTATTATTATTATTATTGTTGTTGTTATTATTATTGTTACTGCTGTTGTTACTATTACTGCTGTTACTAGGAACATAATTTGAACTAGTTCGACGTTGATTTGAGCTTCGAACACCTAACGGATTTTTTGAAAATGAAAGACGAATTCCTCCCTTGCCAGGAGCACCTCCAGGTCTTGGTAACTGACGACCATATAAATCACCAAGAGCCTTGGCAGCTAAGGGAATATCTTCAAATTCAACAAAACACATTGGGCCATGAGAATGGGAACCATTAGAATTGCTTGATGGGGCTTTATTCCTAAACGATAATCTTTTAAAACCTTTTTGCAAAGAAAATAGTCCCCGTAATTCATTTTCAGTTGCATCAGGTGGTAAATTTCCAACATATAATGTATTACAGGGAGGATTTTGATCTGCAGGATTTGCTGGTAAAGGAATTCTTGCTAATAGTTCAGGAATCTTTTGAGATGATAAAGATTGTTGACTAACAGATTGTTGGAGATTTTGTTGAATGGTTTGTGAAGATTGGTTATTGATCAATGAGTTTTGCAGTTGATTATTTGAATTTGAGTTTGATTGAATGTTATTTGAAAGAAAATTTGTAGGGTTGTTATTGGGATTATTTCCAGTGACCATTGAAGAAGCATTTAATGGGAGAGGAGGAGCTGTGGTTGAAGTTGGGGTCTGAGTGCTTGAAGGAAAGAAAACTGAGCTTTTTCTTCTAGAATTATGAGGTTCCCAAACATTGGAGATTGAACTAGAGCCTGGGCTAACAATAGAAGCTGAGTTTTGATAAGGTGGGCTAGTAGAAGAAAATTGATTTTCGTTAATTGGGGTTTGTTGGGAATTGGAACTATTTGATTGGGACCAAGGATCTCTAACTAGCTGTTCATATTCTCTTGCATCAGCTTGTGTTTCCATTAATAGTAAGGACTTACCAGCAGTACCAGATGGAACTGGATTTGAGGTTGAATTGGTAGTACTTTGACCGGTTAAATCTTGGTTATTTTGTTCATTTGAAAAAGGGTCACTGAATATGCCTCGATGTCTTTGGCTACCACTTCCAATGGTACCAGTTCTTTTTGGCAAGTTGAGGGTGGTTGGGAAAGCATTTGAAGGATTAACAGAAGTTGGGCTATTTAAATAGGAAGAACCAGAGGTAGGAGAGGTCAAATTTAAATGGGAGATTTGAGGGATGGAATTGAAGATGAGATTGGGGTTATTGGATTGGTTTATGTTATTGTTATTATTTGTGTTGTTATTATTGTTGTTAATGGGGGTGTTATTGGCGGGATTGGAGCCGCTGGTGTTGAGAGTGGAGTTGTTATTATTGTTGATGTTGGAATTGATATTGTTTTGGTTGTTCAAATTATTTAGGTTGTTTAGATTGTTTGATGAGATCATGGATGAATTGATTGAATTATTATACATTGCAGCTAAATCAAGATCGGTTTCTAAAATAACCGCCGGATGATTTTGACCAAATAAAACTTGTCTTTTTGAATCAAGATTGGTAAAGGCGCTAAATAGGCCTTCAATTGACCTAAAGGTTGCAATAATTTGGTCCGGAAGTAATTCAACTGAATAAACGTCGGTTGATAATGCAAAGATTAAAGAGGCTTCTCTTTGGGATAGGTCGAGAGGGATGTTTCTTAACCTTAAAGTTTGAGGAGGATGTGGTTGTTGAAATTGTTGATGAAGATTGTTTGCAATTCCAAAGTTTGAGATATTAGCGATGTTGGAGATGTTTCCAAGATTGCTGAGAGTGCTGCTCATAGCAGTCGTGATGTTTGTGTTAATGTTACTAATGTTGCTGTTGTTTGAGTTGTTGCTATTATTTGAATTGTTGCTATTGTTACTATTGTTGCTATTACTGCTGTTTAAGTTGCTATTGATTGAATTTGCAGAGTTTGCAGTGATTGCGTTTACAGCGTTTGGGGAGTTAAGAGTAATGTTGTTATTGTTAGCGCTGTTAGAGGAAGATAAATTTGCAATAGAATCTAGAGCGAGGGGAGAAGAATTTGGGTGAATCATTTGTAATCTTCCTGGATTTAATGGAGGAGAAGATAAGGAAGGCAAGGAATGCTGCTGGTTCAAACTGTTATGGTGGATATTGTTGGAGGAAGATATTGGAGAGGAAGAATTTGAGTTTAAATTTGAAGAACTCATGATGGGTTGTTGAGGCAAATTATCGCTAGACATTTTGATATTTTTATATTAAAATTTGGTAAATTGTGATTTGCTTTGATTTTGTTTGCTTTGATTTTGCGTGAGTCAATTTCGTATTTATGATTATTATTAATAGTGTTATTGATGTTGATGTTATTATTATTATTGTTGGTGTTTTTGTTTTGAGTAAAATTTTAAATAGAATGAAATTTAATGTACAAATAGAATATTAGAATATTAATAAAATGAATTTAGGAGAAATAAAGATAAAGGTAAAGATAGGATAGGATAAAAATAAAAAAAATGAGCCGATGGCTTTAAAAAACAGGAAATAACAAAAAAGGAAATTAAGAGGTAATTTTAAGTTCCTTTGAATGGATGATTGATTTATTTGAAGAGATATAACCAAATTTTGATTTGATTAAATAGAATTGATTGATTAGAAGTATAGGCAGTGAATGAATATGATGAAGGACACAATAGAACAAGCAGGTCAGAAAAAATAAGAGATTAAAAGAATAAACAATTAGAATATATGATGGTAGGATATTATGAGGATAATATGTTGGATACTATTAGATACTATTAGATATTATTGGATAATAATAATAATACTAATATTAATAGTAATATATTATTATTAATATTAGTAATAGTAATAGTAATAGTAATAGTAATAGTAATAATGATAATAATAATAACACTGAGTAGTATTTAAAACAAGTTAAAAGATTCTCTTCTGGGATAATGGTAGAGGATGAGATTGAGTAGATAAATAAAAGAAATTGGATGACTGATTATGCCTAAAGTGAGGCAAAGGTGATAATGGATATTTATTTTAGATTTGAAATGGGATTAGATCAGAATTTATGTGGAAAAAATTGACTTCCTTTGATTTTGATCTGAGGTGGACAGTGTGGTTGAAGTTGATATGATTTGGTATGATCTGATCTAAATCAAAATGATTTGGGATGAATCAATGAGGAACAAATAAGGATCACTTGATCTGAGTTGATCTGGGTTGGTTTAGGTTGATCTGGATTGATTTGATTTGGGCTGATCTGATTTGATCTGGATTGATCTGGGTTGATTTGATATGATTTGATGTGATATGATTTGATGTGATCTGGGTTGATTTGATCTGATTGAGTAGATGTAGTTGATAGAGCAGGGGCAGTTGGTTGTGCTGAAGGAGGAAAGAGAGATGAGACGAGGATATTTGGTCTTTGTGATTGCGAAGGATGATTTGGGATACAAAAACCAAATAAGGCGAGAGGTAAGAGGTTTTGGTGGGAGAAGTGTGAGGAAGGTGAGGAAGGTGAGGAAGGTACGCGTTGGAGTTGGGATGGTATTGTTGAGGCTACTATTGGCAGGGCAGGGGCTCAATCCAAAGGACAATAGAAAAGAAAACGTTGAAAACTTCCAGGTTATATATTGGACGAGAGGCAGAGGAGAGAAAACAATTGCTAGTATGAATTTATGTTCTTTTTATTCCTTTAGTGTTGTGAAGTTGGTTGGGAAAACTAAAGAATTTTATCGTTGCTACTAAAAAATAAAATAAAAAAACAAAAGTTGTTAGGTTGTTAAGTTGTAGATTTATTAACCTTTGATTTGTTTTATTTCGAGTAATTATTCTTGATTTTTTAAGAGATTTTTAGGAACTGATTAGATATAATAAGTTTTTTTCAATTAAAAAAAAAGGAGTGAGAAGCAAAAAGGTTGGTGGAAATAGATTCTGATTTGATTACAACTTGATTTAAATTTGATTAAACGCTGATTAAATTTGATTCAAGGTGTCTGGTTGTTAGGAGAGAATTTTCAAATATTTGGTCCAGCTTTAACAAAATTTCACAAATTTGCACAGCTTTTTACAATTTTTCCAAACCCTACTGCTGTCTCCTGCAGCTAGCTTGCAAAAAAAAGCAGACTCTTGCCAGTTCCGGCCGCGCGTGACGTGTTTCTCCGCCCGCCTTTGTTCTCGGAACTTACACACGTGAGCGTTCTGCACACTGTCCAACCGCTTATCTAACTGCGTTCCACGTGCATTGTCCCGAGTAACATTGGTGTGGAGCCGGAAAGCTCTGTGTTGAGCTGCGCGTGGAAACTCTAATGCACAGCAATAGCAGAAAAAATCGCTGGAAATCAAGAAATTTTGGAATTCAAGTGCGGTATATTTGAGTCATGACCAGACTGGCAACTTCCTTTTTATTCTTTTGGTTTTGTGCGTCGCAACTTTAACATCCACCCGTCACGCTTTGTGTGTGTTTTCGTTATCTACATTCCTGGTCACGCTGCAAGCATAAACAGAGACCTAACCGCTTCCCTCGTGCGCACGTGATGCTGTTTACCTCGCCAGCAGCACGGCTCTCTTCGTGGACCTGTGTCCATCTGCGTGGGTCTCATTACCCGCCCGCCAGCACGCCAGTCAAAAGCTGCGGGATTGATTCGAGAGTATGGGGTCAATCATAGGCCTATACTAACTTCTTGTTACCACCTTCTCAGCTCTTGCACTGTCCATCAGCTTTTCGAGAAAATTACTTATAACAGATATCTGCTGCTCAATTACCTGCTCCCTGTTTTTCTGCTCGCTTGTTAAAATGGTTTCTTACTACACAGTTTTAGGCAAAAAGGTTCCTTCCCATATCGTATGTAATCTGTTTTCTATGGCTGATTCAAAATCTGCTACTCTTCGTTTACTAATCTGTAATTTGTTGTTTTTTTAATTTTTTGTTGCTTTAGCTTGCAATTGCCACAATTGCTGCTACAGTAGGTGGTATTGCTCTTCCCAAGTATATTCCATCTTCCAAATCTGAGTCTCCAAAGGTTGTCCCACCTCCAGTCGAGACTTCTGCTTCTAAGGATGAAGAGTTTGATTTTGAAAAATTGATCGGTGATTTCTTAAAGGAAGAGCAGAAATAGTAATAGTAATAGTAATAGCAATAGCAATAGCAATAGCAATATACACCTATTCCTATTTATAACCCATCGCTGCATTTATCTATAACCTGTTCCCAAATTATTATTCAACATACTTTCAATATTCTTTTTAGATGCTAATAAATCACTTTATTACTTTCTGTTCACTTTTCCTGTAGGTCAATTTCCAATTTTCAAAGATTAATCAATCAATCATCCAGCATTTGCTTTATATATTCCAAATAAAATAAAATAAACCATAATTTTATCACGACCTAGCATGAGACCAAATCAATGGTGCTCTCGGTTTATGAATCGCACACCTGTAACAAAACAATATGCATTGCTAATCTAGTTGATGCAAATACTACAGCGGTTGGCAGATCTGTTTTTCATAGTATTGTTTTTTGATTAACAATCGATATATTTACAAATAAAACAAAAAACAAAGACAAAAAACAAAAACAGAAAACTGCTCAAAACTGCTCAAAACTGCTCAAAACTGCTCAAAACTGTCCAAAAATACACTCAGAAACATTCTATATTCAAGGGATCGATTTCTTATTCTTTTCTTCTCCTTAAAGAATAAACAATCCCAATCCACTTCCTTCCTACAATAAATTCACCAAAACTTGTCTCTACTAAACCTGTATTCAAATTTGTTAATTTCAGTGCAAATGATTCTATTTCAAGCACTCTAAATAAACAGTTGAACAATTAACTCAACCTCAATTGGTTCACTTGAAAAGTTTATCCAAATAACATTTCTCAATTTAAAATAAAATAAAAAAAACAAAAAAAACCGTAAATAAATTTAAACTTCTAAACGTTCATTTGAAAATGTTCATGTTTCTCGTTCATGTTTATGCTGGAATTTTCAAATTTCACAAAGTTGCAATACTTTGAGAAATTTAACAATTTTAATTCTATCATTCCAAAAAATACCAAAATATGCAATTGTCTGGAATGTAAGAAATTCTTATTAAGAATTGCCAAAAAAACAACAATAACAATAACAATAACAATAACAATAACAATAACAATAACAATAACAAATCCCAAAATTGACTATTATACAAATAATTCTATTGCATTTACTAAAATGCACTCTTTAACAAGCGATATATGCGAATTTAAAAATAATTTATACTTCTTAAACCCAATCAAATCCAGCTAATTTAGAACCACTCACATCTATCAAAAAAACACATAATACAATGTGAAAAGAATATCACTACCCACCAATTATAATATCAACAGCGTATTCCAAAAATATGGCAAAAGCTTCTTCACTACTAGATGAAAACCTAAAAAACAAACCTAATCTTCATCAAAAGCAATTGTCACGCTGATCTATCATCCAGTACTCATTAATGTAAAATGACACTTGATAACCAAAACGACGCCAAAACGACGCCAAAACAACAACCGCTTCCTCAGTCCTTTATATACGCTGCACACCAATTAATATTCAAGCGTCACCATAACTCCCACTCACAGCACTGTTTACGAGCATTTTCCCTCAAACAGCCAATAGCAGAACGACTTGGAAATCCAAAACAACGGTAACCTGTCAAAATACACAGCCTCGGCTCTAGCCGCAAATGCAAATTTTCATCACGTGCGATGGATGTCTTTCAAGAATATTTTTATCGTTTTGTTAGTATTGTTTATGAGTACTGTTTTAAAAAGATAAAACACCAAACAACAAAGTGGGCAGAGACTGGGGTAACAATTTGAGCATAAATCATGATTTATATAATTGAGCATATGGAATCGGGTTTCAGCGACTGGGTCGTCTTAGAGTATACCAAAATAATCCAAGAAATTGGCTCCCACAATCTTATACTAACTTCATTACCTGAAAATACAACTTCAAATGATATCCCATCTTCTCTAACAAAGTTGGGCTTGCAATGGACAAAAAAAGAAGTGACTCAATTATACTATGATGCCGCTAACAATCAAATACTAATTGACGGCAGTAGTGGCAATGGTGGCAAAATCCTCTCGTTAGACTCCTTATTAAAAAATATTTGTCTTTTGGACCCAGCATCTAAAATTGACTTGAAACCTTCTGATTCAGAAACTTTCCAGTTTTTTGTGTTTGGTGGGATTCTTGGAGATCACCCACCAAAGGACAGAACCGGTGAATTGCGTGAGAAGTATGGCTTTTCTGGTCGAAGATTGGGCAAGTTGCAAATGACAACCGATACTGCTGTTAGAGTAACTCAACTAATAATTGAGAAAAATATAACATTTGATGAGATTAGTTTCATAGATTATCCTGAGATCAAATTCAATAAATACGAGTCAACTGAAATGCCATTTAGATACGTTCTTGATGATAATAACAAACCAATTTTTCCAGATAGACTATTTGATTTAATTAAAAAAGATACGGAAAAATCTCTCGATAGTGAAGATTTATTTTAAGTCAGTTTGCTTTTACTTTTTATCTCCACTATCACAGTTAAACCCACAAAATATCCTATTCAAATTATAATACAAAAATATATATAAGTAAATTCATATAAATAAATTCCAGATCCACCTATATAAAATAAAAAAAGCATAGTTAACAAAAGTAAATAAAATTCAATTAAAACAAAAAATTACTAAAAATTACTAAAATTACTAAAATTATTAAAATTATTAAAAACTATTAATTAGAAATTATTAAAAGAAAATATATTTTACTAGATAGATAGTAGCCTTCAATATGAATAGTTTTTTTTAATGTTTTCTTTTAAACTTTGCTTCGAGTTCTAATGGGACTTGTTGGAATTGGTAAAGTTCTTGCCAACAGGGAAGTCAAATTATCATAAGAAATATTTTTATCGGCCTGATCGATTTTTTTAAATTCAACTTTGAGGTCTTTTTTATCAATTGTAGAATTAATAGTTTCATTATCGTTATTATTGTTATTATTGGTAAATTTTATATTAATTTTGGTCAATGTTTGAGATTCAGGTTCGTTTTGAATTTTCAAATTATCAGGATCATCATTTGATTTTGAGATTTTATTTGAAACTTTTCTAGTTGAAGTTTTTCTATAATTTTTCCTTCTACTACCACCTCTACCTCTTCTATAAGTTGAGGTTGAAGAGTTGGAAAGTTTACTTTTTAGTAGTTGGTCGACATTGAGATCAAGTTTTTTAGCTTCTTCTAGGATCAATAAGCCCGATGAACTAATATCTTTTTTCAATTTAGACAATTCCGGATCACTCTCATTTTCATTGTCATTATCATTTTCGTTTTGATGATTACCTTTTTTCAAAGAAATTGAGGAAACTTTTTTTGATTCATTGATTCTGTTGGTATTTGAATTAATTATTGATCTTGATTTTGATTTTGATTTTGAAGGGTTTTTAAAAGGGTCATCATTAGTAGATTTTTCATTCAGGATATTAATATTGTCTTCACTAATTTCTTCTTCATCTTCAAATAAATGAGCATTTGAGACCTTTTCAGTTGTTAAAGATATTAATTGATCGAAATTTGATACATTTCCCTTGACAAAATTTTTCAAATGAGAATAGTTGTTCGAATTATTGACGTTTGTGTTTGTGTTTATATTTTTATCAATGCTGAGTTTATTGTTCTTGTCAATATTAGTGTTGTTTTTAGTTTTATTAGAATTATCAGTAAAACCGGGCCTGCCTCTTTTTTTTGAAAATTGAGTTGAGATATCCTGGTTAGGAAAAGAAAAGTTGAAATTAAAGTTTAAACTTTTATTGGTACCATTATTATTACTATTATTGTTGTTGTTATTGGCATTGGCATTGGCATTGGTGTTGGTGTTGGTATTATTTTTATTTATATCATAAGTAAAATCAGATAAATCAGGGGTATTTAAATTTTTAGCTGGATCCAAACCTTTTAATTTTAATTGATTTAAAGCATCAATACCTAAATAATCTTGTTGATTTAAAGGTAATATTTGACCACACATCATTGCAGCGTTATCATGAGAAGTATATTCATTGTGATGAGTTATTCTACAATGATTTATAAAACCCTGGGGAGAACTGAAGTTATTTTTTTTACAATTTGGGCAGGTTAAAGAGACTAGGATACCATCAGAACGTCTGCATAAACATAGATTAAAAGTATCAGGTAATTTTTGTTTATGGCTGATTGAGTTAATAGTCGTGTTGGAAATAAGGTTAGGATTAAAATTAAAATTAAAATTGGAGGGTGTATTGGTAGAAGGCTGGATATTAAAATTTGAAGAAGTGAAAATTGGGCGAATTGAAGAAGTCTGGGATCTTGTTCTGATGTAAGAATCATCCAGAATTGAGGCAGCAGAAGTGTAAGAGATTTGGGGAGTTTCTGTTAACAAATTAAGTAGCTTTGTGTAAGTTTTAGCAAAACCCGTTGGTTCTAAATTTATGTGATTGTCATTATTATTCATGATATCTTTATTGATGTTATTGGTTTGACTAAGGTTATTTTTTCGATAGCTATAAAATCTCTTTAGTAGAGTTAGTTGAGCCTCAGCTTTTCCGATTTCAATATCGACTAGATTTAGTTTCCGATGCTCCAAAAAGATCTCAAAGTCAAACTCTTGACGTATTATATTATTAATTTGGTTTATCTTATGATTTGATAGTAAGTTGTCATTGATGATTTTGAAATTTTTATTTTGGTTTGAATTTTGGTTAATAAGTTGATTATTATTGTTGGGAAATAGAGTATCCAATAACGAGTCTATGGAATGGGAGGGATTTAACAAGTCTAAAGAATCTAGAGAGTTCAAGGAATTTAAAGGAGGGCTGTTTTGGTTGTTGTTAATAATCAGGGAACCATTAAGACGATAATTGGAAGAGGATAATGTTGAATGTGAAGTATTTTCATTCATACTTTTTATAGCACTTTGATGTTACCTGATATGGGCGGCGAATGGGAAAACCAAGGAACAAAACAATAAAAACACAAGTAGCTGGATCAGAGGTCAGAGAGGCAGCCTTTATGAGAGTGGCAAAGAAAGTGTGCAGTGCAAGAGCAAGCCTGGAAGTGTTACCGAGAAGAAAGAATAGCAGAGGTAGAAGAAGAAACAAAAGAAAGGAAGAGAGGGAAAGAAGAGTAGAGGGAAGAGGCTGCGGGAAAAGGGCAGCGGCAGTCACATGCTGCTGAGGACCAGGGTCTAGACCCAGACCACGGTTCGGTCAGCTATTAATAACGGAAGAAATGTGCAATTACGTAACTATAATTTTAGAGACGTTCGGCCGCGCTGAGCTAGTAGCCGTACCGGATGTTTTCGCGCTCGATGACGGCGGGATCGAACTTGATTAAGAAGACGGTGCGGAGCGGATGGGCGTCGCGGGGCACGGTGTGTGCGGTGACGGTGCACTGGAAGTAAGCGGCGTCGAGCACGCCCTCCACAATGCCGGCGACGAAGGCGTTGCAGTTCAACTGCTTCAACTCCCTGGGCACAGAGATGAACTGCGACACGATGGGGTTGTTGTCGATTACCATGAACTCGTTGGCAATGTCCTGACTCTTCTCCAACTCGTCCGCCATCTTGCTGAACAAGTTCTTCCAGATCACTGTGTGGATGAACTGGAGAATCTCTATGATTTTCAATTCGCGCTTCAACTGCTTCTTTATCGTCAATATGTTCTCTCTGTAGCAGTTCAACTCCAAGATCTTTGCTCCAATCGAGTACCCCAATATGTTCAATTTATTTTCCAACTCAGAAATACTCTTTGATTTTGAATGGCAATACGACACCATCTCACAGAATAGGAAACTTAGCGACGATATATTGATCTCACTATTTCTACGGTTGAGATTTTTTTCGTAAATAGAATTCTTCCCCAAGTTTATGCCCGTAATGATATTCGCGTGGCCAGCATTGTTGTTGTTGTTATTGTTATTATTATTATTATTACTACTATTACTATTGTTTGAGCCAGCAGCACTGTTATCATTGTTATTTAGTATCTGTGGGCCAACTGACGGATCATATGTTCCACCACTTATTATAGATTCTTTGCTGTGGCTAGGCAATATAATGTCTAGTCCTAATTGAACTGCCTCAACCATTTCAACTAACTCTTGGAACTTTTTTTATTTAGCAGCGCTCTTTAGCTTCTTTAGTTTCTTGAAATTAATACCTATTGACAGTCGTATCTGTTGTTCAATCTTGAAAGGTGTTTAGAACTTGATGGCAGTTGATAAGTGAACGGTTGATTGAAATTGAGTTAGGGTAATCATTTTCAAAGCTGCATACAAATGAAAAATTTCATATTGGAGTAATACAATAAACTAGCTAGATCAAATCCAAAAGAAAATAAAGTAAAATAAAAGCAAAAGAAAAGAAACTAAATTGAATTAATTAACTGAACAAATAAACAAACAAACAAAGAAATAAATAAATAAATAATAAATATTGTGTTTTATAACAATGGGTATAAATATTAGGTTGGCACAAATTAGTGATTTGCAATCAATGCAAAATGCAAATTTACACAATCTCCCAGAAAATTATCAATATAAATATTACTTATACCATTTGTTATCATGGCCCCATATATCGTTTGTTGCAACAACTACTGATTTAATAGATTATGAAAACGAAAATGAAAACAACTACGATGATGATGTTAGTCAATTCGATATTGATACTTATAAATACAAAAACCTAAAACTTAATCAATTCAGTCATAATAATCCTTCTTATTCAAATAATAATAACAAAAACGAGAAAATCGTTGGCTATGTTTTAGGTAAAATGGAGGACGATGCTGAAGCCGAAGATAAGACACCTCATGGCCATATCACCAGTGTCAGTGTATTAAGAACCTATAGACGAATGGGAATCGCTGACAAATTAATGAGACAAGCAATGTTTGCAATGGCCGAAAGCTATGATGCTAAATATGTCTTTTTACATGTCAGAAAGTCAAACAGAGCTGCGATACATCTATACAAGAACACTTTGTCGTTTGAAATATTAAAAATCGAAAAGAGCTATTATGCTGACAAAGAAGATGCATTTGCAATGAGAAAAGACTTGGTTTTTAATGATGAGTTATTGCCATCAAAATATCAAAATGGCCAACTTGAAGATGATTTGACAAGTGATTTATTGGATGGAGAAGAATGGGAAATAGATGATGATATAGAGAAAGTTGAAAATTTCACTGAAAAACTAGCTAATGTCAAGATTTAGCAATAGGATAGTACTAAAATGTTGACGAAAATTTAACAAATTAATAAAATTAATATTAATAAAATTTAAAAAACCAATAAATAGATTCTTCGATTTCTATGATAACATTTTTTATTAGTTTTTTTTCTCTTTTAGTATGCGTTACTAAAAGACTACGATTCCTACTATAATGTAATTTAAACTTCCTACTATAATGTAATTTAAACTTGAACTTGTCTATTGAAAATATTTAATAAAAAAGAAAAACATAATCTATTTAACACAAACAGTAGTTAGTATTATTACCCAACAATGAACCAAAACAAGTAATTTGATTTCTCGTCAGTTAATTTGGTTGAACTGAATATCAGACATAAAAAAAATAAGGTAGCTTGCGTTTTTCCACAGTGACAAAAGATTGTCTCGAGCCAAATGCCTGCAAAATCATCATTGTAGTTCAACCTGAATCAAAAAACCAAGTAACGTATACATACATTTCTATTTCATAGAGAGATTCAAATCAAACGAATCGAGTGAATCAAGTTTGAATCCAGTTCTTAATTACTTTTGTTCTTCACACATCTGAGAAGAAAACGTCTTTTATATGCCGCCTGTCTGTTACCCGCCCGGAAATTGAGTTAGGGAATGGGCCTTTGAAAACAGCGTCACCCGGCCCAGGAGAAGGAGAGGAAACAACGCTGAGTGACAAGAAAGCCTCTAGGAAAGACCCAGAAGGTGCTTGTTGACAATTAATTGGTGTTTTTCTGGTGTGGTATTCTGTTCTTATCCACTCTATTTCGGTTTCATTTCGATTTACATTCATACTAGCAGCTTCTTTTGATGGTTTCCTTGACCATGAATTTAGTTAAACCTTCCTCGATCCGGTCTCTTGGTAGCAGCGCCAGAAGATTTATAACTCCTAGCAGACTAATAACTCCTAGCAGACTCTTGCCATTACCAGTTGTTAACAGAGGCCATTTTTACTCGACAAAGCCAACTTTCACAACAAAAGTATTTGCCGAAAAACTTGAGGAAGAGCACTCTCAAAGAGGACCAAATAACGAGCCCGCAATCAGCCTTGACAAAGAACTACCAGATCCATTTTTACAAAGTAGAAGAAATAAACGTAATGTATTGATTTTTTTTACAATAATCGGGATATCGTTCTATGTTATAGTAAATTATGAAAAAACATCTGCACCAATTGTTGCGTCGACTTTTTACTATTTAAGAAGGAGCAAAGTAGTTCGAGATAAATTGGGGTCAAATATTGATTATGCATCTTTTATTCCTTGGATTAATGGGACATTGAATCAAGTTGACGGTTTTATTGATATAGACTTCAAAGTCAAAGGAAGTTTAAATGGAGGTGTAATTAAATTGTTTGCAACAAGACCAGACAAAAACTCGGTCATTGATATTAAAGAATGGACATTAGCCGTTGATGGTGAGGTTATTGATTTGCTCGATGATAAATCTGTTCAATTCTCAATAAATAAATAAACAAAAAACTAACCAAAAAAAACAACAACAAAAAACCATTACTTGTGACCCTATATTTACTGTCATCATCAATAATAAATTAAATATAAACTTCACAAAACTCAGCTGTATATATTTTTAATCTACATCTTGTTAGAGCAGGAAATTTGTCCAGTTCCACAGGTAAATATCTATATTGTCCGGTTTTCCACGTCTTTCAACGCAAATATCTCCCACTCGCACAACCAGCAATTTGGGTTAAAGTTGGAACTTGTAACATTTTGCTGAAATATTGAACAGATATTGCTCTTTTGAGTACTGTTTTATGGCAGATTGTGGTATAAATACTGGTTTCTTTCAGCACTATCTGCATCGCTATCTTTATCACTCATATTGATGCCTATTTCCTAGCCATTTCCTAGCCATTTCCTATCTCTGTTAGAACCTCTGCTCTTTGCTCTTTGTGTGTCTTATTTTACTTTACTTTCTAATGGCTCTAACCATGAATAAGTACAACAACTATAATCCTCATGCCAACCTTAACAATGGAGGTGGCTTTTGGTCAAAAGTCACATCTAAAATCTCCACACAGCACCTTTCGTCGTCAGAAAAAGATGGCAGGACTGAAATTGACACTATTATCCACAAAGCTATGGTCAAATACTACCTCAACTCCCAGGTGCCTATTCCTCTGTGGCTCGATGACCAAAACGCCAGAGCACAGCAAAGACAAATGAAGAGACTCAATACTCCAAACACCGCCAACAGCTCTCACGCCAACAGCAGTAACTATCTCAACAACAATGCCAATAACAGATTTGTCATCAACGAGGGAAATGACGAACCTCTTCCCAGAATCAAACCCATCACAAGAAAACAAACAAAAGCCTCGGCCTCACTCCAGGACTTGTACAAGCAAAACACCAACTCCTCCCATTCGTCGCTCTCCAACGCCAGCAACACAAACCAGTACTCAAACTACAACAGAGGTACTACCAAGAACAACAGCTTTCCCAGCTCTTCCTCTTTAAACACCGGCGACAGCAACCCCAAGAGGGACATCATGGCCGCCAGATTCAAAGAGAAGTTCAGAACCCAGGGCAAAACAAACACCTTTTCGTTGAACTGAGCTGCTGCTGTCCACTTGCCGGCTCAACTCGTGAGAATGCTCTTTTCTGGCTATTTTTAAACTGCTCCAGGGTTGGGTGTGCTTCAATTGGCCGGTTTTCGAAAGAAGCTCTCTTCTTCGCCCTCCATTCCCGATTTGGAAGCCTTGATATAAACAATCTTTCATTTCACCTATCTCTTTTACCATCATATTCCCACATCTCTTATTCCTTTTACTTTTTATCGGTTCTATTTATTCTGCTCATTTCACCTCATCTGTCTAATTATTCCTTCAAGCTTTCAATCTTAATTACAATCCTGTTTCTACTTATCTTTCACCATAAATTACTCATTATTCATTTTTCTTTATTTACTGTTCACTGTTCACTGTTCACTGTTCTTTGTTCATTATCCACTATTTATTAGTTATTTATTTCTTTTTTATTTTGTTTTTTTCACTGTTATTATTGTTTTTCACTAGAAAATAAACAGAAAAAAAATTTAATAAACGCTGTCTTTAATTTTACCTATCAAATTTGCCCTAGTTGTTTTGCTCATATTACTACAAATCTATTTCAAACTACTTTCAATACAAAGCGCTGAGAAAATGTCTACCGAAACTTCATTTGAAAAAAATTTAAATCAAAAGTTGCTCAATTTAATCGATCCAATCGATCCAATCGATCCAATCAATCCAATTGATTGTTTTTCTTATAACAAATTGACAACAAATTCTAACATATACAATCGACAGAATCGACAGAATCTCAGAAAGAAAAATTTAGTTCATTTCCAAAATATTAACCAAAATATCAATACTAATACTAATGATCAATACATCAATCAATATTTAATTCAATACAACAACAACCAATTGATTAATTCGGATAATTATTATCAATCTCTATCAATAAACAACGCTAATAATTCAATTAACAACTCAATTGAAAATTTTAATCCTTTATTAAACTCAATTTATAATAGCAATCACCTAACCGCCAATACAAATGAGATCAACAATATCAACAATATCAATAATATCAATAATATCAACAATATTAATAACTATGCAACAAATTTTAACGGTTTTTCCTCCCTGAATTCTATTATCAATGAGCCATCTCCCATAACGTTAGATAATAACACTTCATTATCAATAAATAAAGATAATTACACTTTTCAAAATCTTTTTGATTTTAACAATAACAATAACAATAACAATAACAATAACAATAACAATCACATCAACAATATTAAAAATACCGACTCTTTTAATATTTCAAATATTAATCACTTTAGTAATCACATTGACTCAATCGATATTAATTCAAATCAAATTAATATCAATAATAATCTTGCAAGCATAACCACTTTCAATTCTTTCAATCCTGATTTAAGCGCTAGTATCAACAATCATGATCCTACTCAAAACAACCAAAATAACATCAATAAAGAAATCAAGATGGGAATTAATAATGAATTAGGCACAAACTTTAATAATGTTTATGATAACAACAGTAATAACCAAAATTATTATCATGCTTATTACCAAAATCAAAAAGAATATATTAAAACCGTTAATGATACATTATCTAATCACGAATTCAGTAAAATTAAAAACCAAAAATTAAATAATATAAAAACAAATAAACCAGCAAGCTTGTTTTCACATATTAATAATGATAATAATGAAAACAAAAATTATAAAAATTTCATTACAGAGGATAATGTTGAAAATAATAACATTGCTAACAATATTGTTCATAAAGATTCCTATAGTTATGACAATGATACCAATTTAAATATCCCGAGATCTGCTGGAAGTTATTCAGATATAAAATTCAAATTCTACTCACAATCTTCATCAATCCCAAAAAGTTTCAGTATTAACAATTTATCGGAAAATAATGAAGAATCCCCCTTCAAAATTATTAATTTTACAAATAAAACTGTTCCTGATTATAGTAGTAATGATAAAAGTAATGATTATGATAACAAAAATAACGATAAAAAGAAAGATTTAAAAATATCTCAAAAAAGGCAAAGATCTTACTCAACCAATTTAGATATAAAAAGTTACCAAAGACCCGCAAAAAAGAAACAAAAGTTCATTGTAAATTCTTTAAGTTCTTCAAATTTGTCAAAATCTTTTAATCCATCTTTAAAAACAGTGTCATCAAATGACTTTTCAAGCACAATTGGATCAAATAAATCTTCTTCATCTACTTTTACTTCAACTCCAAAATCAAGACATTCTCGTTGGACTAAAGCTGATGATGATTTATTAATTTACTACAAGGAACAGAAAAATTATTCGTGGAGAGAAATATCTTTAAATTTAAACAATAAATATACTTGGCAATCGATTCAAATGAGATATTTAAGAACTCATAAAAACAGATTCAAAAACTGGACCGTCGATGATCTAATAACTCTAAAAGAAATTATTAACGATGATTGGAACAACAGATTTAAAAGAATCCATGAAAAATTCAATCGCTCAAGCAAGTTTCATTTTTCCATGGACAAATTAAAAAATAAATTAATCTCCATTAATGAAAAAAATTTTGTAAATATCCAAAATGATAAAGTGGATAAAGTTTTATTAACTTTCAATGAGACTGAAAAGTTTTTGTTGCTACAATATGGTCAAATCTAAAGAATTGATAAACTGATTTTATTTTGTTTATTTTTTAACTTGGCTTAATTTTTATTTTTATTTTTAATTTTTGTTTTTATTGCCATTGCTATTGTTGCTTGCTAGGTTGAATTATTAATATCGAACTACTTATACCAATAAACATCGATTAAACTCTACAAAAATCGGTGAAACTATAGATAATTTAAATGTACTGTATGTAAAATAAATGTTAATAAATACGTATTCATAGAATTCATAAAAGAAAAAAATTTTTAAAATATATTAAAATGAAATAAAATAGATGATAGTAATATGACATGTTTTACAAAAGAGAACTGAAACAAAAAACAAAAAACAAAAAACAAAAAACAAAAAACAAAAAATAACAAAAATTGTATAATATGAACAGTAGAAAAACTTGTACTTAAACACCTAAACCAAAGCCATTATGACTCCATGAATATGATGACAAGGCTCTATTCCGCTTGATTTTATTTTTTTCAAGTTGGCCACGATAATCATTTAACATTACCAAATTATCGGCATCCCTCATTGCTTCTCTTAAACAATTCCTCATCATCCTTAAAAATTCGGTTGGGAGTGCAACCATTAAACTTTCGATGCAATTAATCAATATGTTGATTCCTGGTCGAACTTTTTTAACAAGCTGGACGTATCTGCTATGATCAGTTTGATTTAATATCCTCAAGTTATCAAGACCACCCCAAAATAAGTAAAATTGAAGAATAAAAGTGTGAGATCTCATTCTCGAATCAAATTCAAACAACAATGTGAGGTATTTCAAGCCCTCATTATACCATCTTAGTTCTTGTGTTTCTTTTGCTTCTAAATCCAAATCCTTGTTTTCGTTTTTGTAGGAATTTTTATTTAAAAATTCATCTAGCTCAAAAGCACCAAGGTTTTGTGTAATAAAATAATCTGCAACAACACAAATTGCACTGGCATAATAAAAATCGACCATACTAGTTTCTTTTAAAGTGTCCAAACCTTTTCTGTATGTTTTGAGGTGATCAAAGAGTTGGTTTTTGTAATTTGTAAGGTTATTATCTTGTCCGCTTCCCTTTTCTAATAACCCTTTATCAATTTTATTCAAAACAAAAAATTTAAAGTCAACGATGCCACCCATTATCATGTACAATGGAAATAACCAACCAAAGACGCCCGGTTTAACAACACTGAAACATATGCCTATTGGTCTTTTTTGAAACTCTTCTGGTGGGAAGCTGTTGGGGAAATCTTCGTTTATCATCCAAAGTTTTTCATCACAAGCATGATATAATTCCATGCAATCTCGATCTTGAATCATCATGGGTTTATTTAAAGACAAAGAATGATGTCTATCGAGAATATATAAAGTCCACCAAACTCTTCTTCTTTCTTCTCTAATTATTTCAGTAGCGCCAATTGAAGAATTTTCTGATTTTTTCACGAGAGTAATATTATCCTTATCAACTTCTATTTTGACTTCATTTCTTGGTAATTCTTTATTTAGCTGCATAGCTTGAGCCAATACTATTGAATTTTTAAGGAGTAAAACAGATTCTGCAAAGGAAGAGATATTGGGAGAAATTGGATGAAGAACAATTAGGGTCATTACGTCATCAATTGTTTTTATTATATCTACGGAATTTGAGGATATTTGAAGTTCAGGATCTAAGTATTCTGGGCGTAAAGTCTTTTTAGCTATATTGAAAAAGCCTGAAATTACTTGACTTCTTTTTCTTCCAATTAAAAGAGGATGCTGAAGATCGTAAGAGGCACATGCCATAATGGCGGCGAGTAGTGAAACCGAAGATAATCTGTATTGTTTTTCTTCTTCAGCAATGTTGACTAAGAAATCTCTTGGCCTTAGCATTGGAGTGACTTTCAATACTGGTCCAGGTTCTGAGAAGTAGTGTTCAAGTAGTTCGTTAGCTAGGTCAACAGGAATGTTGACATTTTCTAGTACTGAGACAAAATTGAGTAGGCATTTATATTTAACGTCTTCGTATTTTTTAGAAAGAGATTGAAAAAGTGTTGCAGAGTGACAAAGAGAGTCGATGCTATTTGAATTCATTGGATAAAGAGCTCTTTGACCGATTGCGTACAAATTTGTTTGGTTTAGTAGTTCAGTTAATCTTGTAGATAGCAGTACATTTTGTTTTTTGAGTTGATCTTGGGCTTGGTTTTGGAATTGAAAATGAAATTGTGATTGAAAATGAGATTGGTTTTGGTTTTGAAGAATAAGTTGGTTTGTATTTAACAGATTATGGAAAATGAGTTGGTTTTGGAGTTGGTTTTGGAGTTGGTTTTGGAGTTGGTTTTGGAGTTGGTTTTGGAATTGGTTTTGGAATTGGTTTTGTAATGGGTTTGTAAGGTTATTTTGGAATTGAATTTGGTTTTGAATTTGAGTAGAAAGATTATTAGCAGCGTTAGTCAAAGTGTTATAGTTGTCAATTTTGTTGATTGAATTGAATGTAGTATCTGGTAATAAGTTCAATGATTCAGTATTAATGAGATTACTGCTAGGTACTGGGGTTGTATCATTCAAGTTGTTTAGGTTGTTTAAATTTTTTAAATTATTTAAATTATTTAAGACATTTAAAGTGTTTAAAGTATTTATGTTATTATTATTATTATTATTATTATTGTTGTTGTTGTTGTTGTTGTTGTTATCGATGAAGATATCTTGATGACCAGATGAAGGTGCATCACCATTTTCAGACGAAGGATAAGTTGTTGTTGAAAACACAGGACTTACAACAGCCCCAGGGATAAGGGAAGATAGAGAACCTATGTTGGAAATATAACAGTTGGGTTGATTTTTGTTATCTTGATTTTTGTTATCTTGATTTTTGTTATCTTGATGAGTTTCAATATTGGCTAGATGAGTTAGGTTGAAATTACTAGAGTGTTTGAGGGTTATATTTGCCACCTGAGGTATATTATTGTGGGTTTGATTGGTATTATTTCTACTGTTATTACTATCACTAGCACTATCACTGTCGCTATCAACATTATAGTTAGTATTGTTATTGTTATTGTTATTATCTATGGTACTGGTTTGAGTGATCTCGTTGATCTCGTTGATCTCGTTGATAGTATTGACTTCAATGATTGGATCAAACGAATTTGCGAGGGTTTCAATGTTATTGGTGTCATTTGTATTATTGATATTTATATCGTTTATATTATTTATATTTATTACATTTGCATTATTTAATTGTGCAATTTGACCAGTATTATCGGGATTATTTGGTTGATCAAATGAAGGCAGGTTTTTGAGCAGAAACAGGATTTCCAGATTCAAAGGGTTGAAGAGCAAAGCATTTTGAGAGAAATCCAGATTGGTTGTTAGCTGAATATTGTTGGTGAGAGACTCAGTAGCATTTGTTTTTGCATTGCAATTATGTGGATTGCTATTATGAGAAGCAGCAAAGTTTTTCTTTAACTTTCTCTTTTTTGGTTCTTTTGGATATTTGTCACTGGCCCTTCCTCTTTTTTTTTCACATCGTAGATAAGTGCAGGGACGATTCGCTTTGAAACATTTTCCACAGGGGAATTCGCCATCGCATTTGGTTCTTTTCAAGTTGCAGTTATCGCAGGCTCTCTTTGTTCTTTGTTTGCGTACCTTTTCGTTGGAATTGGCGAGAGCAAAGTCGATTTGGTTAGGAAGAGCAGCAGGACGAGAAGAAGCTACGGAGTCCACGTTATTTATAGCAACAGGATTGGCGGTGGTGGAAACAGGGTGATTGGGAGTGTGTGTGTCTGAGGAAGCAAGACCGGACGAGGAAAGCAACATCTCGGAGGGAAGGGAGCTGTGAGTGTGGACAGCAGAAGAAGGGAGGGAAATAGAGGAAGAGTTGGTGTTGTAGCGTAAGACATTCAGATTGTGGTAGTTGTTTGGGTTCAAAAGGGCAAAAGGCAGGTTCTGGAGCAATCCTCCGGAGACCAGCCTGGTTTTCGTGGGAGAGATAGAGGACAGAGAGCACTCTGGAGAAAGAGCGGTGTTGACAAGGCCTTTGTTGTTGTTGTTGGAGGAGGAGGAGCTGATGCTGGAGAGGCTGTAGAAGTTTTTGAGCACAGGAACCATTCCGCGTAGCACAGGTTCGAAAGGAAGCACAGGCAGCAGGAGAAGCAGAAGAAGCACAGGCAGAAGTGGGCAGGAAGATGGACAATGGGCAAGAAGATGGCACCAGAGGACGCAGAGGAAGGGGCAGCACAGGCTGTTGGTTCGAGTGGTTACTGGGACTGTTTGCAAAGGGTTCAGGAGCTGGATGTGAAATATCGGGAAAGGAGAGGGTTCAGCAAAGGATCAGCTCAGGGAAACTCTCCAAACTGCTTTAGGCTTTGAGTTTTCTTTTGCTGTTTTCTGTGCTCTCAGCCAATCCAACACAGGCTCAGCAAAAGAAACAGCAAAAGAAACAGTAACCAATGGCTCCTGAACAAAAGAAACAAGCTTATTATGCTTATTATGTTTATTATGCTTATTATGCTCATTATGCTTATTATGCTTTATGCTTGTTTTCCAGTGCTCAAGCAATGCACCGTTTCTCCGTTTCCTGAGTTTGCAAGACAAGGCAAGACAGGATATGATATGATACGATACAATATATGAAAAATGATCAACCAACAAACGGATCTTGTGAATAAATATAATAATAAGGATATCCAATAATAATTATGTAACTGAAACTTTAAAAAGCTTAAAATAAAAGTAAAGTATAAAACTCAATGAAAATAAACTACAAATCAAATCAACAAATAAAAAAAAATAAAAATAAAAACAAAAATCCGGTGGTTATTACTTATTAGTAATTACGTCGTTGGGATATGGCTTTTGCTAATTTTTCTGAATGAATTCCATTTGCCAATTCTTCTCTTTGGTCAATTCTTCCCGCAACATAACATTTGCCATATTCTCCTTTCGTAATTAATATCCTTAACAAAATATTTTCTTTTGAAATATATGAAATAATAGATTTGGCCTTTTTGGCCTCATTTTCGGTTTCTTTTCTAGCTCTGGCACTACCATTAGCCATAACTGTTTTGGACCTTGCAATAGTACCAGCTCTAGTTAATTTTCTCCCGAATCTTCCCTGTTTAGATCCTCTGGCAATATTTCTATTTCTATTTCCATTGCCATTGCCATTTCTATTTCTATTATTATTATTATTATTAACACCATTACTGATATTAGCACCACTACTGCTATTATTACTATCATTGATATCAAAATAATTCCTCTCAGTCAACTCTTTTAAAACTTCTTCACTTAGTCCTTCTACTTCTTTGATGATCTCGTCAGCTCTACTGTCATAATTTATCGGAATTAAAAATAATAATTGGTATTTGGCACTCCCTTTCAACTCCTTCAATGGTGGCCCATCCCCATCATTATAAAAAAATGAACACAATGAATCCAACCACGAAAAAATCGTATCTATCTCATTCATAGTCAATGCTCTAGTATTCTTGCCTATCTTTGCAATTTGATTCGATAGAATTTTCCATTTAAATCCTCCTGAAATTTTATCCTTCAATAAATAATTCTTCACACTATTTAACGATGGCAACAATAATTCATCTGCTGATGTCAATACAACCTCCCACGTTTCAACCATGACTTTTAATAACAACTCATGCGTTAATGATGTGGCTAATATAGATAAATTTGCATTCAAATAATCTCCTAATATATCCATAGCTGAATCGTCCGTTGGTCTTGATGACTCATTATTCCCACAAAATATCTTCAAGTTATCTCTTGAAAATGCAAACGAAATAAATGTCGAAAATTTGCTAACCATCAACTTAGCTATTCTGTCTCTTGTTCGGGCAATCGATCGAAATGCCTTACCAAGACAAAACAATGCATCTACTCGTTCGCTTTCCATCGATATCTCCAATAGTAATTTCCCACCTTGGGCAAACTCAACCCAAATCTCTTGTGGTAATCCATCATCATCATATCTCGATGGTTCTAATTGGAATTCAGCTCTTCCAATAATATCGGGTGCTGATGAATAATCCCAAATCGTAGCAAATAAATATCCCATACTACCTGCAGGAACTGCCAATTCGAATTCTTCATCCCACTCGGGATTAAAATCTTCTTTAACAAGTTTAGTTTTGCAAATTTGTCTTCTTTCAATAGCATCGTAAATTGAAACAGTAGTATCTGGTAATGAATTGGGTTTATTGCTTCGCAAATTTTCTGCTTTCAACACCCGAACTGTAAATAAATGCCCCTTGATTCTATCATCATAATTCGTTTCATTTTCTTTGATTATTTGAGAAATGGATTCAGGATTAATTTGCTCATCCAATTTGTTAATATTATCTAACATCGCTTGCAAATTGTTTAATGCAACGCATGTTCTTTCTTTAAATTGATAAGGATTTGGTGGCTCAACTCTTTTGCTAGAAACAGCGGCTTTGAATTGATTGAAAAATCGATTTGTTGAACTCTCTTCCTCATTTGTTAAGCTTGAATTGGACAAATTGGTTGCATTCATATTTTGGTTTACTGAAATCTCCCTCAAATCTTCAACAACCATATTAAATAATAAATTCGAATAATAAATTAATCCATCAGAAATAACCTTTACAAAGTTTGTAATCAATACAGCTTCTTGATACTTGTTTTGCCAACTTAAATCCCGAACTGAATTGATCAATTGGTTCAACATTTTAAAAATCATAATAACCGAAAAACTGACTTTATTTGTTGAACTATCAGCGTTATTTTCATTATTTGGGTCAAACTGATCTTTCAGTTCTTCTTTTTCTTCTATAGTTAACGAATCATTGCTTTCATTAGTTGGCTTTGACTCCAATTGAAAATTATCCTCATTAAATGCATTTTGAATTAATGTTGGAACTCTTTCAGCACTTGAATTGACAAAGTCCAATGCATATTTAAAAAGATAGTTTTCAATATCAAATGGAAATTTGCGCTTTGGATTGTCCATCACTTGAAAATAGATACTTCTTATTTCTGATAAATTTTTATAAAGGTCTATAGCATCGGAAAAAACAATTTCGTCTTTATTAGTATTTCTCTCAATGTGATCTATAATGGTTTTGGCATCATTTGAAAAGGCAGCCAAAAATTGAGAAGCTATAAAAGTACTTCTATACAAATTATCTAGTAGAGGTTTTTTGTACTTTAATTGGACAGTTTGAATAACCGAAATGATTTCAGTTGCCACTGAATTGAGATGGTTAAAATTTGCAGATTGGTCCCTGGGAATAATTGATAAGATTTCTCTATATTTTTGGATTGTTGCTTCAGCTAAAGTGATTTTAAAAGTCTTTAACCATTTTTTGGGGAATTTTGAGTTTTTAATTTTAATAAAACAAGAATCTAATAATAGAATTTTGTAAAAAGTTGTAAAACTACCAAATTTAGGGTAGTCAAAAATGTTTCCAAGACATTCTTTAATACTTTCCATGTCGTTTGTATAACTCATGAATATATTTTTTAGCCAAACATCTCTGTCTGGATGTGGCCAAGTTATTGGGTCTAATTCGAAACCAGCCAGAGAGGAGATTCTTTCACAAATACTGTACAAGTCTCTTGTGGTATCTAAATAATTTGAAGCTGGAGACATATTCAAGACAGTGTTATGACAAGCAGTATAAATCAAAGAGCATCTAGTAAAATAGTCGATTCTCCAGAACTTTGATATTTCTTGGAGAAAATCATAGGAAGTATTTGAGAAAATGTTATTTAAATCATTGTTTTTAGAGTCATAGTCTATAGAATATTCAATTAATTTTGTAAAGTAAATTTTAATTTTTGAAAAGGAATTTGGGATAAAAAGGTTATTTTTTGAGTTTAGATACGAGTTTAATTCAGGATCATTTAGTTGTTTAATATTTGGGATAAAGATTTTTTTTAATAGATTTGTAACGTTTTCAAACTCTCTTGATTTCCAAGATTTATAGGATTCTTCATTTTGAAAGTCATTTAGTTGGTAAGAAGAGGAGATATCATTTGATAAATTGGATAATATTAATTTTAAATCATGCTGGATGTATAAATCGATTGGTAAAGATTTCAACTTATCGATTTTCAATTGTAATTCTGTATCATTAAGACCGAATATTTTTCCAACAAATTTAGCAGTTGACATGTCGGATAATTTATAAGAGGGTTCAACATATCTGACTACTGGTTCTGATAAAGAAGTTGCAGAAGAATATCTTGATAGGGAGTTGTTATTATTAGAATTAACTGGAGATAAATTGTTAGAATTTGTGTGGGATAGAGTCGTTGATAAGTTATTATTAGAAGTGTTTGATTTGCTTGTATGCGAAGTTTTATTGATATTGTTGTTGGTGTTCCACTGATTTAAGCTTAGTTTGATCCTATTAATGATAGATTGTGTATTTTTTTCATTTGAAAATAAGATTATAAGGATATTTATTAGAACGGTCATTTGGTGATCTATGTTATCATTATAGTTTTTATTCAAGATTTCCAATTCTTTTGTAACAATTTTTGAATAAGAAAGAATTAAAAATTCTGGAGAGGATATGTTTTTAGTATAGTTTGGGTCAAAGAGAGAGTTTAATAAAGAGGAAAGACATCTTTTAGTTATTGGATCATTGTAAGGAGGCAGATTTTTCTTATCGCCTGCTATGGTAGATCGAATATAATTTTTTAATTTTGGTATGATATCTTGAGTCAATTTTTTTAATTCAGTTGATGAGTAAATTTTATCCTTGTCTTTGTCTTTATCGGAGAAGGAAAAATGGTCAAAGAGTCTTGAGGTTCTATTTGAAGAAGAGTCATTTGAGGTTGAATTTGAGGATAAACTTGAAGGTATTATTGACAAACGGTGGGATGTCGAAGGTTTCTTATGATGAGAGTGATGGTTACTTGAAGAGTGATTTGAGTTTAAGGTTGATGAATTTGGAAGGAGTAAATAATCGCTAGTACTATTGGCGGTGCTGCTGCTGATATTGGTATTAGTGGTGTTTAGATTAGCGTTATTGATGTTATTGTCACTATCGTTGAATATTTTCAAAGGAACTTTGAATCTTGGTTCCGATTTGTAATCATAAACAACAAATTTTAAAACAGAATCAAGGAAATCGTTATCGTCAATTAAATTTGAATCATCATGTAGAATAAAATTTTTCAAATCGCTTGTAATTGAAATGGTAGAACTGATGCTGGTCAGTCTGTTGATCGACGCCATTTAAAGAGAGTGTAGTAGAATTATGCAATTGATTGAACAATTGAAGACAGCAAGAATAGGGGATTAGAAAAGCCAGGAATTGGAAAATTGGTTAGTTATAAAGCAGTAAAATATGTTACAGATATTTAGGTATTTATGTCATTCAAAAGGGCGAAATGAGCCCAAAACAGTCAGAAAACAGACAGAAAAGACAGCGCCCGGAACAGAGTAAACAGCAAACGCCAGAGATACAACAAAAAAACCGAAATAGACGCCAGCAGACAAGAAGTGGAGCTGGAGAAGAGAAGTAAAGAGAAGAAGCAGAAGAAAGAGGAAACAGAGGTAGAAACAAATTCAATAAATAGCCAACCCTCCCAAGTCGCATCCAAACAGCTGGAGAAAACATATCCCTTGCACTGGTTCTGAGCTTGCGACAGCTTTGTGGAACGGGCTGTGCATGCGTATTAACTCCGGTAAATGTATGTAAACGCACATGTGCAGCGTTACGCGTGTTTTTTTTTCTTCTCTTGCTTCTTGTGCTTCGCTTCCTCTATTTGATGTTCTGCGTGTCGTCAATGTCTGGCAACCACATCGTCACGTCGATGTCGGCGGTGGCAAACATCATAAACTTGGGGTTAAACAACGTCATCCGGGGAATTCCCACCTTCTCGGCCTTCAATCTGCAAACAGGCTCTAACACCTTTGTTTTCAGGCTCTTGTCCTTTGTGTCTCCAAGTCCACCATATCCATTATACTCGCTATCACTGCCCATTCCACTGTCACCTCCAGTACCTAACTCCTGGAGATCCCAAATCACCATTTCTCTCGACCCTGAGCCTCCAATTGCGTATCGTCCATCTGCTAGCAACGACACTGATCCAGTGTCTGGGTAGTTTCTTGGGGGGATTGTCTTGAACCCCTGGAGTTTTCCAACCAAATCACCCTCGTAGGAATCAATCACATAGTGCGAATCATCATTGCTTGTACCGATTATAATGTATTTTCCGTCATTAGAAAACTCTAACTTGTTCCAATTTACATTTTTTGCGCTGTTATTACTCCGATTGTTGGTTCCATTAACAATTCCATTGCTGCCTATGCTATTATTATTCGCTATAGTCTCATCGCCATTTAGGCCCAAATTATTCAAATCAACCGTTAAAAATGGTTCTTGATCGTAATTTCTTATATCATATAGTCCTATCTCTTTAGTACTAGAATTCCCAATAGCAAAAACCAATCCTGATGGATCAATAGAAACAAAGCTCGGTGACTTGCAATTCATAAAACCTTGACAATTCGAGCTTCTTAAATCCCAAACTCGAACAGAGTTATCCCAGGAACTCGTTAAAAACACATCATCATCTGTTGGTGATATCTCCATTGAATTGACAAGTCCCTGGTG